>JAABLK010000609.1:0-21760 GCA_012295415.1 Phytophthora chlamydospora | reverse complement strand
AACCTTAGGAGTACCTAGTCGTACGACAGATAGGAGGGAACACCCCTTTGCTGGTATTTCCAGCTAAGCGAAGCAATCTAGTAGAGTTCTGTCTTCTTGCTGTCTTGTATCTCTTCGGTTCTTCGTCTGTATCCTAGAATGGATCCGTTGTCTCCGCTAGACGGTCTCAGGCTGGTGGACGTCCAACACGTCTTCCTCTTCGTCGTCGTCGCTGCCTACCGCGTCTCGCTGGCCGATCGGCTGCAGCGCCTGCCTGCCCACCTTCACCTGCTTCCCACCTTCTACCTTACTGGCATCACCTTCGTCACCTAGCAGGCCATTGCGTTCATTGACGTACGGCGCCACTAGACTCTGTTTATCTCCTTCGCCACGGATACCGAAGAAGGATCTCCAGCCGCCGAGCGTCCGCCTGCGACTCCGAAAGCCGCCAGGATGTTGCAACTGGAAGCGAGGCAGCACCAAGCCGACCACCAAGAGTTCCCAGCAGAAAACGCAGCCGGCATCGAAGAGGAAGAGCGAAAAGAGCGACCAGGCAAAGCCCACCGGTAGCTCCAACGCTCCCAGACTGACGTCCACGCCACGGGACTTCAACGCTTTGGCTACTGCCGCTGACGTCGTCTTGTCCGCGTCGTCCACGTTGCCGTTATCACCGAGAAGCTGCACCAGCAGAATGATGAGCAACACGAACGAATAGGCCACAAACGTGCGGTTTGTTCGCAGCAACGGAGCTCGGTAGTTGTCGCGCACATTGAGCGCCACCGCAGCGATCCAGTACTGCAGGTGGCCAAAGCGCCACAGCACACTGTTCTCGTACGAGTGCGTGGTCAGATCTGCCGGCTCGCCGGGGACGAACACGTAACATGGGATTTCCACCACGTCCGGGTCGGTTTCTCCACCGTCAGACGCGTTCTTCGTGAGTGCCAGTGCCTTCGCAGCCGAGCAGAACCAAGGACGAGCCTCCGCTGCAGCCAACGCGATGTAGACACAGCCGAGGAAGATGGCTAACTGGCCAGCAAGAGAGAGCACGATCTCCGCGGCGAACAGCGTCCTTGGAGGCATTTTGTTGAACGGAGCGACGGATGAAGAGCCGAGTTGGGCCGCTGCGGGCGTCCGAACCATCAAAAGGGACAGGATAAAGACCACCACCAGGTCGTCGAAGAGGAACTGCGAGTCGCTCATCTGCGAGTTCAGCCCGTTCATCGTCGCCGACAGCGTCACTTGCACGACCGAGTAGATGACCATGTACCTGAAGGCCACGAACGCCGAGCTGAGAGCGCCTCGACCTTCACGCAGAAGCTCCACGGCGTCGCTCACTCGAAGCGAGCGACTCGTAAACGGAGCCACCAAAGCGGCGTCATCTTTCGACAGAGCTAACCCAACGTGGGCCGCCTTGAGTGCCCCGCAGTCGTTGGCGCCGTCTCCGCACATGGCAACACACGCGCCGTGGCGAGTCATGAGCGTCTCCACGATCCAAGTCTTCTGGTGCGGTCGAACGCGTGCGAAAACCTTGGTTCGACCCACCAGCTCTTCGGCAAAGTCCGCAAGTGACATCGTCGGCGGCGTGGTTGACGAAGACTCGGCGGGTTTCTCACTGTCTTCGTCGCTTGAAGAAGCTAGAAGCCTCTCAATCGCAGCACCGGTGACGGCCAATGTGCTCCCTTCCGCCAGCGAGAGAAAGGAATGTCTGTCCACACGAGCCCACGTCTCGTCCGAAGGACTTCCGGCGCTTCCGTCTCGCGTGCTTTGAGCGAGTTCATCCACGTCTGTGTAGACGACAACCAGTTCGCTATCTCCGTCGCTCTCATTGTGGCGTTGGGCGTCGATCAGAAGCACGGACGGCTGCATGTCCATGTTGATCTTACGGGAAACGTGAATCGCCGTGAGTGCGTCGTCGCCGGTGATCATTCGGACATCAACTCCTGCCTCTTCCAGAGCGCCGACGACGTAGGGCGACTCGGGCTTGATTTGGTTCACAAACAGCATAAAGCCCAGGAAACCGAGCGAACTCTCCACCGTATCCCGAGCCACTGGCTGTGCTGCCTCGGATTTCGGAGAAACGACAGCAGGAGAGAAGTTCTTGGTAGCTAGAGCCACCACGTAGAAGCCTTGGTGCGCGTACGAACGAGCACGGGCGACGTAGTTGCTTGGTAGTGTGTTCGGTGTGCAGATCTTGCGAATCGCTTCGGGGGAGCCTTTAACGTAGGCGTACCGGTTGCCGCTGTCCAGATCTTCTACAACCACCGAGGATCTTTGACGCGCTGCATCGAACGGGAAGCGAGCCACAACGCCAAAGAGTTTGCCGATTGGAGACGCCACCATCGCTGCAAACTGGCCTGGTATGGTCGTGTTCTCCGACGTCTCCGGCTCAAGCGAGTAGCCGGTGGCACGGAACATGTCCTTCTCAAGTGCGTAGCCCTCGACTTGGCCCGATCGCTCAGTGAGACCATGGCATGTAGCCAGCCCAACGATCGCAGGGAGAGAAAGCACTTCCACTTCGCGTTGCAGTCCATGGAAAGCAGGCTGCGGTTTCTGCGTCGGCGCAGCACCTGGAGCAGCAATGGAGCACTCGTCCACGCCGTGAAAGTCCAGGTGGTCGCTGGATAGGGTGCCGGTCTTGTCAAAGCAAAAACAGTCGATGTGCCCGGCGATATTCATTCGTGCAGCGTCGATGCAGGCCACATCGGCTTGGCTTTCAAGACGTGAGAGTGCAAAGCCCACGCCAGCAGTCAGCACGACGGGGAGAGCTGGGGGAACGGCGATGGTGACCAAGTCCAGAGCCGACGTCAGTGCCTCTCCGAAAGACACGCCTTCGTCACGAGTAGCTTGGTTCAGACGGACCAGGAACATGATAAACGCGAGGAGAGAAAGCACGCCCATGAAGCGATAGCTGTCGCGCTCGAGGCGCTGAGTGAGCTGCAGTGGCGTCGGGAACAGGATCGTTCGGAAAAGCTCGCCCTTGGACGTCGAGAAGCCTGCACTCAGCACTACTCCTCGTGTCGACGCCTTGCTCTCGTCTCGGTTGCCCTGTGTCGAGTTCGAGTGAGCCAGCTCCAGTACCGTTGATCCAGCGAACAGCACGCTTTCACGATGCGTGGTCTTTAACTGAGCATTTACTGCGAACGCAGCGTCTGTGGACGCTAGAGCCTGCTTGGTGACAGGGATCGCCTCTCCCGTAAGAGTGGCTTCGTCAGCCATGCAGTGGCCCGACAGCAGTGCGATATCCGCCGGTATGATGCCCTCATCAATGACAACGACGTCCCCCACCACCAGATCTGCCGGGCTGACTCGTTTCTCCCTCGAGTCTCGGATCACCCTCACGCCATTGGCGATGCTGTTTTCTGCGTGGGCCAGCCTCGCGTGCAGCTTCTTGTCGTTCGTCACGAGCTCATACACTTCCCACACAATCGACAGCGCCGAGAGAACAGAGATGACGATGGCGTAGGCAGTGTAGCCCTCACTCAACCAAATCAACGCGCTGAGCACTTGGAACACGTAGAACGGGTGCGCCACCTTACGCAGCAGCACCACGGGCCACGTCTGCGCCTTGAGCGCCAACTCGTTAGCTCCGTGCAGCCCCGTAAGCCCATCAACTTGAGACGAGGACCAGCCGCTGCCTTCCAGACACCTGCGTTGAGCCGATCCGAGCTTCTCGTCCAATGCGTTCTCGAGCCTGGAGAAGCCGAGAGACTCGCGCTCGTCGGCCACATAGCGGCGTTTGCGGAACTCGAACCAGGCCGGGCTGTCCACGGGCTGCAGCAACGGACACTCCTGGTAGAATCTCTTGGTTTTCTTCTTCTTCTTGGCGCTCGTGTACGTTAAAGTGTGCACTACCAGCACCGACGTGGCGTCCATGGAGGCCATGGCGGGGCTGCACAGCATCTTGGCCTTCCACTGGGGCTTCCAGGAGGCCAACGCGGCCAATAGACCGCCCGATAACAGGCAGCCGAAGCCGACCAGAGCTTGTTGCACGCCGTCGGCCTGTTGCAAGAGCTCGACACGTTCCAGTTCCACGGCTGGAGCAGTCACGAAGCCCGAGCGAGGAGCTCGCGCCGCCAGATCCAGGTCTTCCATGTCCACGTCCACCACGTCCGCCATCTTGTCAGCGTCCGTGTACGAAAGGGGCCGCGTCGAGAGGAGCAACGACGAGGAAGCTTGGGCACTGGCCATGCAGGGGTTTCCCTCAAAGGGACGTGAACAGGATTTATAAACTATAAATGGCTACACTTTGGAGAAGACACGTTGAAGTGGAGTTTTGTTTTCACACGTCGCAGATTTCTGTTGGGAACCAGGGCTGCGCGAAGGCTGGGATAGGAAAAAGGATAACAAGTGAACTCTTACAGTTCTTCAAGTAAGATCAAGCAAGGTTATTTGTATGTAGCTCTCGCCTGTGGTTCGCTAAATCTTTCACAGGTTGTCTTTGTATGCAAACAAGCAGTAAGTGCAATTTCAACCACTTGTTTGTATGCAAGCCAACACGTTTTGCAGGTTTTGGACCCCTACTCGGCAATAAGCCGGGTACCCCGGCCATTGGAGCGCTTTACTAATAGAGGTAAGCTAACATACCGATGTCAGGACCCATAGATGCATGAAACTCGAAGTTTTCCAGTGGTAAGGTGGCCACGCAATTAGGCCTTTTGAGGACCCCGTTTAGCCACCGGTTGCGCACCGGGTATATCGGTCGCGCCCCTCCTTGTTGGGCTGGGCTATCCACTTCGCTCCTGGTGTTGTTGGGCAGGACGTGTACGATTGCAAGCGCTGGTATTTTCTCAGTGAAGAGCAAAGACACACATAACATATAGCCGGGTAGCTCTAATTTACCTTACCAGGCCTTGACTTGTTCCCAGAACTGCCGCCGTTCTGCGAGGTGTTTGATGTGGGGCTGCTCGAAGCGCCCGACGGTGATGTTGAACGGACATTCCTGTGGCCGCTTGCCGAAGGCTCCGGGGTAGAATTCCCACGGCCGCGCCCTCATATAATACACAGGCTCCACGTCCGGCTTGAAGTGCAGGATCCGATCGCTGTTGAGGTAGAAGAGCGGCACGTCGTCGTCCGCCACGCCGTCGTGGTGGATCGGGAACACCTGCGCCATGTCGCCACAGAGCGTCGAGTTCTTGGGGCCGCCGTCCTCGACCTTGGTGCCCACGGCTCCGATGGCGTGGTCGGAGAAGGAATACTGCGTCTCGGCCAGCTCGCTCGCGTAGAAGAAAAGCTCCTTGTCGCCGTAGGACGGAGGCGACGCAATGTCATTCTGCGCCACAAACGACGCCAGGATCGCCGTCGCGCGAGGCTGGCGCTTCTTGTTCCACATAACCAGCGACGAGTCCACCTGGTGGCCTGCGCGGAGGTTGAACGAGTGACTGCTTAGCAGGAAGTCGCTCGGCTCGAAGTTGAGCTTCACGGGGGTCTTGTTCTCGACGGTAGCCTTCGGGCGTTCAAGGGTGGGCAGCGGCCGGAAAGGCGTCACGTCGAACTTGGCGAAGAAGTCCTGCTCCACCGACACGTCGGGCTTTCCGGACACGCGCTCCGCCATGAACCACCAGTCGTGGCTGATGCGATCGTGCATCAGCAAGTTGCCCGTGGTCTTGAACTTGTCCGAGTCGAACAGGACGGTGGGGTTCACGAAGAAAGTCGTGTCGGCGTCGATCATCAGGATCTCCTCGAATTGCGAGTACGAGACCGCCAACGGCTTGATCATGAACGACCGGAATTTGGCGCGACAGGCGTCGATATCGTCACAGAACACTGGACGCGAAGAGTTGGTGACACTCTTGGCCTTGGCAGCAAGCTCGCAGACGTCGTAGGCGCGGATCTCGCCCAGCTCTTTCCTGTTGCGGATCAGCTCGACGGTCTCGGGCTTGAGGTCAGTGCAGTGCGGCACTTCAATGGGGAGGGTGATGCCCATGGCGCGTAGCTCCAGAATCAGAGAGAAGCCCAGCCTCGCGATGGGCTCGTAGAGCGGCATGATGATGCCACGCTTTGTCGTCGTGACCTGCGTGATCTGGCTCAGCGTGTAAACGAGCTGCTTCTCCATCATCTGGGTCGTCCGCTCCACTTGATCCGTCTGCTTGACCTCTTGAGGCGGAGCGGAAGCTACATCACTAAGTGTCTTCCCTAACATCTCTGCGATCACCTTCCGTAGCACCGCGTCAATGGAGGCGTTCTGCTCGTCCAAGTTGGCCGGGTTTTCCTTTGAAACGCGATCCCACGCGTCCACCACTTCATACATGTGCTGTCGCCCCGCTAGATGCCTCTCCTCCTCTTCCGAAAGCTTTCCGACTGTGATGTCGAACGGACACTCTTGCCGACGCTCTCCGAATGCGCCTGGGTAGAATTCCCACGGCCGCGCCTTCATGTAGTAGACAGGCTCGGTCTTGGGTCGGAACCAGATGATTCGGTCACTGTTGAAGTAAAACAACGGCACGTCGTCGTCGGGGACGCCGTCTTGGTGGATCGGGAACACTTGAGCCATGTCGCCACACAACGTCGAGTTCTTTGGGCCCCCGTCAATCAGTTTCGTACCGACGGCACCAATGGCGTGGTCAGAGAACGAGTACTGCGTCTCGGCCAGCTCACTCGCGTAAAAGAACAGCTCCTTATCACCGTACGATGGGGGTGAAGAAATGTCGTTCAGCGCAATGAAGGAGGCTAGGATCGCCGTAGCTCTCGGCTGTTTCTTCTTGTTCCACAGCACCAGAGACGAGTCTACCTGGTGGCCGGCACGGATGTTGAACGAGTGGCTGCTCAGCAGAAAGTCACTCGGCTCAAAGTTTAGCGTCACCTTAGTCGGGTTCTGGAGCGTAGCCTTGGGGCGTTCGAGTGTGGGCAGTGATCGGAATGGCTTCACGTCGAACGTCGAGAAGTAGTTCTGCTCCACCGACACTTCGGGGTTTCCAGGGATCCGTTCCGCCATGAACCATTTCTCGTGACTGATGCGGTCGTGCATCAAGAAGTTGCCCGTCGTCTTGTACTTGTCGGAATCCCACAGCTTGGCGGGGCTCACGAAGAACGTCGTGTCTGCATCGATCATCATGATCTCCTCGAACCTTGAAAACGTCACTGAAAGCGGCTTGATGATAAAGCCGCGGAACTTTGCGTGGCAATCTTCAATCTTCTCGCAGAAAACCTTCCGAGACGAGTCTAGGAGACTCGTGGCTCTCTCAGCCTTGGCACAGACGTTGTAGAACCAGATCGTGCCAAGCTGCTTCTTCGTCTGGTACATCTTCTGAGCGTTCGAGTCTAGATCACCGCAATGTGGCATCTCGATAGGCACGGTGATGCCGCTGGTGCGCAGCTCCAACACCAGTGAGATGGCCAGCTTGATGATGCCATCGTACACTGGAATCACGATGCCACGCTTCACCGTTGTCTGCTGGGCGATGTGGTTCAACGTGTGAATGAGCTGTTTCTCCTGATCCTGAAGCTCATCCGACTTCTTCTTCAGCTCCGCCGCTTTCTTCTCCTCTTCTTCTTTCTTGGGGTCCTTGGGGGGATCAGTGGCATCCTCAAGAGGAGGGCCGTTCTTCACCTGCTCCAAGAGTGCCACGAGTTTCTCGTTGGTTAGAGTATCTGCCGCTTCACGCTCAGCCGAGCTAGAAATCTTCGCGTTGCTTTCCCACTCCGTCGCAATGTAGACAAAATGTTGACGCTGGTAAATCTGCTGCGCCTCAGCATCCGAGAACTTGACGCCGGTGACGTCAAACGGGCACATCATCAGCAACTTCCGCTCTTCAAATGTGCCCGGGAAAAAGTCGCGCGGCCGTGCTGCTACGTAATACATGGGCGACTTCTTGGGTTTGTACTTCATGATGTAGTCCGTGTTCATGTACAGCAGGCTGACTTCTTGGATGGGCGTGTCGTCGGACTTCTCTGGAAAGTGGTGCGCTGCACTACCACAGACAATCGACTTATTGGCACCGTGATCTCGAAAGTCCCAGCCAGCCGAGCCCGTGGCGAAATCGGAGAAGGTGTACTGAGTCTCTGCGAGCTCGCAAGCCACGAAGAACAGCTCTTTATCGCCGTACGATGGCGGCCGCGACATATCGTTCAGCGAGATAAACGACGCCAAGATAGCAGTGGCGCGTGGTTGACGCTTCTTGTTCCACAGCAATATCGACGAGTCCACTCGGTGAGCGCTGCGCCCGTTCCAAGGGTGGCTTTTCAGCAGGCCCTCGCTGGGTTGGAAGTGCAGCGTCACAGTCGATTTGTCAGCCGCGATCAGTTCAGCAGAAGCGTTGGGCCGCTGAAGTGTCGGGATGTGGCGGAAAAGGTCAACATCGGCCTTGGAGAGGTAGTCTTCGATTGCCATGACGTTGGGCCGGTTAGCTGGCCTGTAGCCAAGACCCATCGAAAAGTTGGCTTCAGCGATGCGATCGTTAAAGAAAAGCGTGCCAGTCGTCTGGTACTTCATCGTGTCCCACAGCTTCATCGGGGATTGGAACAGCAACGCATCGGCATCCATCAGCATGAGCTCTTCGAAGCGAGAGTATACAACACCCAGCACTTTAATGGCAAAGTTCCTGTAGCGACGGTGGCAATTGTCCAAGTCCTTGCAAAACAGCGGCTTCTCGGGATCGAGCAAACTTTTGGCCGTCGCAGCGAGTTTACATGCGTTGTACACGTAGACTTCGCCCAGTTGCTCGGTCTTCTCCATCATCACCTCGCCATACTCCTCGTCAAAATCGCCACAATGTGGGATCTCAATGGGGAGGTCCACGCCAAGGGAGCGCAACTGGAGAATGAGTGAGACACCCAGCGTCGTGATCTTGTCGTACAGCGGGAGCACAATACCGCGCGGCACACTGGTCTGCTGGCTCAACGTATTCAACGAGTGAATCAGCCTCGTTTCCATCTTCTTCTCAACTTCGACGCGTTCCCTCGCGTTCTTCATGAACTCAGCCCACTTGTTCGCCTGTTGAACCGCTTGAGGCTCCGGAGATGTCGGTGCAGGGGTAGTAGCAACAGGTTCAGTGCCAGATTCAGGCGTAGGCTCGTCAAACAGAGTGCCGTCCATCAGCTGCTTCAATATCGCCTGCAGCTTCGTGTTCACAAGTTGATCTGCCTCGGCCTGCTCACTCTCGCTCTCGCTCATCAACGCGTTGCGCTCCCACTCGACTGCAACATCATGGAAACGCTGGCGCAGGAGCACACGCTGACCCTGCAACTCCGAAAACGGCACTCCTGTGATATCAAAGGGGCATTCTTGAGGCAGTTCCCAGTCGCTGAAAGCGCCGGGATAAAAGTCTGCTGCGCGTGCCTTCGAGTAGTAGAGCGGCTGCGTCTTGGGCTTGTACGTCATAATTGAGTTCGAGTTGAGGTAGAGCAAGCTCACGTTGCTCTCGTCCTGCGGCTTCACGGGGTAAAACTGAGCCGCTTGTCCACAGATAATCGACTTCTCCTCGCCGTGGTCCTTAAAATCGCTGCCAGCAGCGCCCACAGCAAAATCCGAAAAAGAGTACTGCGTCTCGGCAAGTTCACAAGCCACGAAGAAGAGTTCTTTGTCTCCGTAGGACGGAGGCCGCGGGACATCATTGAGTGACACGAACGACGCCAGCACGGCCGTGGCACGAGGCTGTCGCTTCTTGTTCCAGAGCAGCAGCGACGAGTCCATCTGGTGTCCACTACGGAGATTCCACGCGTGGCTAGTGAGGAGAATGTCGCTCGGTTCGAACGGCAGAAACACTTCCGTCACCACTGTGGCCTTCTCACGCGGAATCGTCGGCAGCTGGCGGAAGACGCTCACATCGGCTTTCGATAGATAGTGCTGGAGGTCTGTCACGCCGGGTCGAGACGCGGGGCGGAAGCCCAGCGAGTAGTTGGTCTGGCTGATGCGGTCGTTGAAGAAGAGTGTACCCGTCTTCTTGTACTTGTCCGTCTCCCACAGCGGCGTGGGGTTCTGCAGCATCAGTGCATCGGCGTCCACGAGCATCACCTCCTCGAACCGCGAGTAGATGAGCCCCAGCACCTTGATATCAAACGACCTAAACTTCTCATGGCATTCGTCCAGGTCCTTGCAGAACAGCGGCTTGTTGGCATCCAGCATGCTCTTCTCCTTGGCCGCCAGTTCGCACGCGTCGTAAACAAACACCTCTCCCAACTGGGTTCCCTTTCGTTCAATAGTCTTCACCAGCTTCTCATTCAGGTCTCCGCAGTACGGAATCTCCACAGGCAGCACAACACCCAGCGACCGCAGCTCCAGCAGAAGCGAGAGTCCTAGCGGCGCCAGGTCGTCAAACAGCGGCAGCACCAGGCCGCGCAGGGCTGACGTGCGCTGCGTCACGTTGAGCAGCGAGTGCAGCAGCTGCGTCTCCAGTTGCTTCTGTCTATTCTCCTCCTTCATATCCAGCACCTCTTGGGCCTTGAGCGTCTCCGTTTCCGTCCTCAGCGTGTCATCCTCGTCTTCAGGAGGCTCTAAAGTAGCACTTACAGGAGCCTGCGAAGTAGCCTTGGGGCCGACCTTGAGCAGCAGCTCCTCAGCCTCGCTCTGGCTCAGGCGGTCCACGAACTGCGAGAGGCTCTGCACGTCGGCCGTATCGTTCGCTTGTGCTACAGCGTCGTACAGAGCTTGTATGGTGGCCTTGGAGGCTCCGCGGCCTCGTGTGGCTGTGGCTGGGGAGCTGAGCTGGCGCCACGTGAAGAGCACGTCGGAGAACACGACCAGCACGCCCGCGACCAGTAGCAGGACGATCCATCGCCGCCGCACGGAGCCCAGGCCGAGCGCGCGCGCCATGAGAGTGATGATCTGCTTGGGTCAGGGCGGAAGTGAGAGTGGCGTGAGGACGATGCCCGCGGGTAGGGACTCCAACTCCACTGCTATCGGCGAGTTGTGCGATGACGAGCTGCGAGTTAGGGGATGGTCACTGACGTCAGATATGCGTTTTCAGAACTGTGGATGCATAGTAAAAGTTGAAAGATGGGAGGGAGGAAAGGCTGTCGTAAGACGGGGTATAAGGACCGGAAGGATGTAGCCACTGATAGAGGGAGCAGGTACGCTGATTTAGGGCTTAACAAACAGGGTTCAGGTTTGCTGGAAAGTGCAGCTTTCTTGGTTGTCGTCTGGCAACCGCTGACGTGGGCGATTTTCGAGCAAGCGGCAAAGCTCCTTCGCGCGATCTCACCAGCTCAATGAGCACAAGCACCATAAACCGCTGAAAACGCGGAGGGGAAGACGCTGTTGGTCGTTGCCAGATCTACACAGAGAGAGCATTCCGGGCCGATCGCAGTTTCCTGCGTGTCTGGCCAGTGGATCACGTGGTAACGCGTGTCCACTATCTGGGCGTTCGTGACTGCCAGAACCCGCTGGCCATGCGACGCAGCGATGCAGTTGATGGCTCGAGAGCAAGGGGCAACTGGCGTATCAACACGTATATGGACATGCATTCGTTCTTGTCGTCGGGCAACACTTGGCCTTCTATTGCTGGTCGTCTACTCCTCCATCCAGGCCGTGGCGATCTCGTGGAAGCGCTGACGCAGCAGCATGCGGTCCTCCTGCGCCGAGGAGAAGCGCACGCCCGTGACGTCGAACGGGCACTCCTGCTGCAGGCCACGGTCCCTGAAGGAACCCGGGTACACCTCGTACAGCCGTGCTTGGCTGTAGTACACGGGCTTCTTCTTAGGGTCGTACGTCATGATGTCGTCGCTGTTGAGGTACAGCACGCTGGTGTTGGCCACTGCGCTGGCATCTGTAGGCTTCACCGGGTAGTAGTGTGATGCCTGGCCGCACACGATTGACTTGCCCGGGCCGTGGTCTTGGAAGTCCCAGCCCACGCCACCCACGCCAAAGTCTGAGAAGGAGTACTGCGTCTCGGCGAGCTCTAGCGCGATGAAAAACAGCTCCTTGTCGCCGTACGACGGTGGCCGGCCGACGCCATTCTGCGCCGCGAACGCCGCCAAGATGGCCGTCGCCCGAGGTTGCCGCTTCTTGTCCCACAGCACCAACGACGAGTCCGTTTCGTGGCCTGCGCGGTGGTTCCACGAGTGGCTCGTCAGCAGGTGCTCGCTCGGCGAGTAGTTATTCAGCTCCACGGGGATCTTGTTGTCGCTCGTAGCCTTGGGTCGCTCGATTTTGCCCAGCGGGGCGAACGGTGATACGTCAAACCGCGAGATGAACTGGTTCAGCTCGCTCACATCGGCATTCCCGCGGATGCGGTTGCCCAGGAACATGTCGTCTTGGCTCAGTCGGTCGTGGAACATGAGCGTGCCCGTGTTGCGGTACTTGTCCGTATCCCATAGCGGCATGGGACTCTGGAAGAAAAGCGTATCGGCATCCATCAGCATGAGCTCCTCGAACTGCGAGAACGTCACGGCCAGCAGTTTGACATCAAACGACCGGTATGCTCTGTGGCAGTTGCGCAGACTCTGGCAGAAGACCTTCCGCGACGCGTCCAGCGTGCTAGCAGTCTGCGCGGCCAGCTCACAGACATCATAGAAGCGGATGACTCCAATGTCCTCCTTCTCTAGCACCGTGCGCTGAAGCGACTCCTTGAGGTCTCCGCAGTGCGGCACCTCAATGGGCAGGTCCACGCTCATGGCTCGCAGCTCCATGATCAGCGACAGTCCCAGTGCTGCAATGTCATCGAACATGGGCAACACAATGCCACGCTTCTCGCTCGTGCGCTGCGCCACCTGGTGGATCGTGTACACGAGCTGCTTTTCCATTAGCTGCACGTCGTCGGCCGAGAACTGGTCTTGCTTTTCCTGCTGGGGCAGCTGCTGGCCTCCTTCTCCATCCTGTGCATTCAGTGGTTTTGGCCCATTGTTGCCTCCTGTATTAGTGGCCCTGGCGTTCCCACCGAGACTAGCCAGGTGCTCCTCGGCCCGAGCGCGGGCGACGGACGTGGCGCGCCACGTGAAGACGAAGTTGGCGGTTACTACCAGAAGCCCCAGACCTCCCAGCACCAGCAGAAGCAGCACGGGGCGGGAGACTCGACGCGGCATGGCGTGCGGGCTGCTGAAGGGCGAACGGCGAGCAGCGCGGGCGAGGGTGGGCAGCACGGCGCGCTCGTCGGGAAGGGATCGGCGCTGCATCGGCAGTTGCGATGCCGGTGCGGCAACGGGGAGAGACCGATGACGATTGGGCAAAACCATGGAGTGATTTTGACCAGTAGAAATGCGTGAGTGGTCTAAAAATATAGCAGAGCTCCTTTTTTTAAACCAAGCGCCTTTGACTTGCTTCTTCGAGTGTGCTTTCTTAACAACGCCGAAGGGAGCAATTTAAAAATGGGAAACATCAGCTCTCCGTTCTCAACCTGGTCAAGTTGACCAGCATCGACGTTGAAGTGGCTCGGATGCGAAGATGTTACGCGAAGGTTTCCTCGTGCTGGCTCAACATTCAACCAAGTTCCATCAGCTGTGACAGGTATTGAGTTCTGCTATTGATTCATTACGACATCTGTATTACCAAACATTATGTCGTCGTACACAATACCCATCTATGCTTTGCCACAGGATTCGAGACCGCCGGTTAATCAACAATACAAACTCCAAGTGGTCGCATGGCTATGCCACTGTGCCACTTCAAGTTGCGCGGCTCCTCACGCTCTAAACTTGATCTCATTATCGATCCAGCCAAGTCAAGTCAAGAGCTACTGAACCCCCCCCCCCCTTTCCAAAGATGGCGACCATGTCCCCCTCCGCCGTCGATACCGACGCCGACATGGACTCAATCCCGCGCGTGCGCTGGAGCCCCAAGAACAACCGCTTCCACTACAACATGCCCGTGGCAGCCGAGCCGGGCGAGCAGGGTTTCGTGCTGCTGCAGGAAGTGGAGCACGCGGACTCGCCGTCGTCGCAGCAGCTGCCGGCCGCCGAGCGCCACCACGTGGAGGAGATGGAGCGCATTAACGAGCTCATCCACGATGTGGAGAACTCGGTGCATCTGCGCCAGACGGTCAAGAAACTGGAACAGCAGCGCCAACACCACGACGAGTTCCACGAGCGCGCCGTGCAGGACGAGGACGAGAAGCCACCGGCGCTCAAGAAGAAGGACAGTTTCCGGCAGCGACAGACGCCCAAGCGCTCGTTCGAAGGCCAGCGCCCCAAGCCGGCACGCACGGGCCGTCTGCAGCAGCCCAAGTAAGGAGCTGGCAGAGCGCGTGGAGAGAAAGATATTCAGGAGAAAAGAGTGGTGACATCCGGCGTGAACTTGTGTACGCTAGGAGACGGAAGTTGCTCGTTACAAATACAAAAAAAAACATTCCAGCGCAACGGAACGAGCAAGCGTTGACTTGCTAGAGATGGGTTATGTCAAGATCCTTCTCGCAGGAAGAAGCGGGGAAGACGTTGAGTCATGGATAGCGGTGTGCCATTGATACGGAACACTTTCTCGCACTTGCTGTTGACGTTCCTGATGGCACAGTAGCAATTAAAGGATGCCGGGATATGTGCTACCCGGATTTTCAGGTCACCGATGCTTCGGAATCCGAAGCATTCGATTCAGAACTCGCTTGTAGGTTTTTGCTGTAGGGCTGCTGAATGCGGCTTGCTCTCGAGTCTCGGAAGGAAAATACTTAGCAACAGTCCTGCCTCAACTATTCATATCGCAGCAGCAGAATAACTGAGCCTTCAAATTCGATGCAGGGCCCTCGGAGATTGTTTCGGTAGCTTGTTGAGTTGCTGTATTAGGCAAACTGGGGTAAAAAAAGACAGGAGAGATTGTTTTACGACGCAGTCGAGCACAGATGTACGGCTCTTTCAGGCTGACAACAAACTTGATAACACAGGAGCTGAAGACTTCCTGGAGCGTGTACCTCGGAATACCTCGTTTTGAATATTTTCCAGAGCGTTTGAAAACAAATAGTAGATTCTTCGAAGTAACAGTGAATGGTGAAGCAGCATATAACCGATAAGTATTTCCGACGATGAGGAAACAGACAGACTGATGATATCAGATCAATGAACTGGATAACCCAGTGGAGGCTTCGCTGACGGTACCTCTGCTGACATTTGTGACAAAATAGCTTCGCTGAAGTTGGAAGAAATTGAAAACACAAAAGAAAAACAGGTTATGACGCGTTGCAGTAGCAGATTTGAAATGGCCAGGAATATTCCAAGGACGGGAGCCCAAATGGCCACATTTCAGATCAACGTTTGGCGCTCCACACTGCAAGACAGGCATGTTTTGTGAAGACTTTGGGCGAATTGACGAAAACAATGTTTCCTTTCTCCAGCATTCCTCGCTGACTATAGATAACCTGAAAAGTCACTGCTACAAGTATCGTGTACGCTCCTTTTTTATATCAATGTGCGTCCTTGTTGGCATTGACTAATGTGATGCATACAGATATGCACGCTGCCTACGCAGATTTTTGCTGCAAATGCAGGATTTGCCGATTTAAGGACGGCGATCGCGTCATTGCTGTGTGGACAGCTTTGTTCCGAGCCCGTCGAGTTTAACGATCAGCAGTACCAGGGTATCCGATGCCATCAGGTTGTGTGGGTTGAGATGAGTGATCGGACACCGCCGAAATCACACACAACTCGCGCCCGCTCGTATTCTTGCTTAGCAGTCGAAGTCGACGATGATACTCTAACGAAAAAGCAGCAGGCGCGAACATTGCTTAATAACCTTGCGCTGCCGATTCACGTCAGAAGGTGGGAGTGTTGTACTCATCTCTTCTGGTCTAATCCTAACTACTGTACATGTAAAATGTATCTCTTTTTTTTCATTAAAAGACAAGGTCTCTGGTTAAGCGCGCATCCTTGCCCAATCAATGACGATTGAAGCGAGCAGGGAGTGAGCGTTAGGCTTTGAATTTCTGCAAATGGACGTACATGTATCTGGTTTTCAAAGATTCCGGTGCTTGACTTGCCAAGGAAGAGTACAACACTATAGGGAGAGGCAGAAGGCCGCCACGCAAGTCTTGAAACATGAACAGAGTACTTCTCAGTCTTTCATGCAAGCTATAAGGGGCTTATACTTTGTCTGCATTGCTTTGATTTTCGCCCTGTTTGAAGTTCCCGGATATGTCTGAAAACTCTGATTTCGAACCAAATTCAGAAAAGCAGGCTTCTAGCCACACTTGACACTTCATAACATTAGATACTACCTAGACTACTAGCAGTTAGTTACACTCTTGACTGCACTTTACACTTGCGTCGGGGGCGTCAGAGCCTGCTTGTACATGTTCGGCGTCGAGTTCATGTTCACGCTGCCAGCGTCGCTGACCTTGCCCAAAGAGTTGAAAGACTCGCGCGTGAAGTCGTCGGCACCGTTGAGCTTGCGGTAGAACTCGGCATCCATCTCGTCAATACCTTGGGTATTGTCGAACACGCAGAACCACGTAAGCGGGATGGAGATGGCAGCGATGGCCGCGAACGTGTAGAAGGCGCCAGGGTAGCCGTAGCTCGGGTTGTCCACCCAAATGGAGAAACCAAACGATCCCACAGCAGCGCCAGCCTTGCCAGCCGCAGCGGAAATACCGTGGCAAGTCGACCGGATCGGCGTAGGGAACATCTCGGTGGGGAGCACGAATGTCGACATGTTGGGGCCGAAGTTGGAGAAGAAGAGCGTGAGGCCATACAGAATAATGAACACAATGGACTGCTCCTTGAGGTCATCCCAGAAGATGGCCATGATCAGACACAGAATCGTCATGAAGAAGAAGCCCTGGAGCTGCATCTTCTTGCGGCCTAGACGGTTGATAGCGAACACGGCCACGAAGTAGCCCGGCAGAGCCATGAGCGACACGAAGGCCACTTCGGTCGTCACCTGTTGTAACGACGGATTGTTGAGGCCAACAACCGTCAGGATACTGGCCGAGAAGAGGTTCTGCGAGTAGTAGACGATGTCGAACAGGAACCACGTGCCGGCCGTGCCCAGAAGACTCACGCCGTAGTTACGCAGGATGAAGCCGAGGCGAGCCTGCTTTTGCGTCGTGGCTTGGGCGATCTGGCCGCGCTGGCGCGCATTCTTGTAGGCCGCTGTCTCCTCAGCTGTGAATCGGTAGTAGCACACCACGAGCGCCGGAATGACGCCTATGGCGAACAGCAAGCGCCACACCGCCTCCAGTCTCGAGCCACTGTTCTCGCCGGGCTTGCCGTCCGCAAACGCCTGCACGAGTAGGTTTCCCAGAATGGCTGCCGTCACCTGACCCACTCCCTGCAGCGAGAAGGTCTTGGCCACGGCCAAGTTGCGGTCGGCGGAGTCCGTCGAGTCCTCGGCCGTCGTACTGGCTGCCAGCGGGTATTCGCCGCCAATTCCGACGCCGAGGATTATGCGTGCCGCCACGAGGAACCAGAGTGTGGCGCGCCCAGCGCCGGCGTAGGCGGCAGCGCAGAGAATGCCGCCGAGGATCAGCAGGCAGCACGTGAAGATCATGTTGACCTTGCGGCCGAAGACGTCGCCCAGGAAGCCGAAGCCCAGCTGGCCGATCACGGCGCCGATGATGGCGCCCGCCGAGACCCACGACTTCATGGTGGACGAGTACGTCTCCTTGCCGTACTGCTCCGTGAGCACGACGTTGACGACGTTCATGACGAACAGGTCGTAGGCGTCGTTGTAGAAGCCGAGGCCGCGCACGAGAAACTTGTTCATGACTAACGGAGTGGGGGACAGGGACTTGACTGGAACTGCTCGAGTTGTGTCGGCCGGTTGACTGGAACGAGGAAGTTGCGCGCCGCTGGAGCAAATTCGGAAGTGAGCTTTTGCGCTGAGACCGTCCTCCGATCCGTTTGCAGGGGATGAGCATTCGGAACCCGCAAGACACGCGGGTGATTGGCGGTCTCGAGGCGCTAGTCGAGCCATTCTGAACTAACGACATCTTGGTTTTTGTATGGAGCATGTGCACCGTCACACAACCACGCGATTGGATAAATCGTCGATTACGGTGAGATTCGGCTGTACTTGGAGCGACTATAGGTGCGAAATCTGGGGCGAAAGATCCGTTTAGCAAATCAACTGCGGCCGCAGTCTCTCATAAACCGGTGGCGGTCGTGCGAGGCTCGAGATGGCCCACTACAGTTTACCTTGGACTGCGTGAGAGCAATCTTACAACGCTGTCGAAACCTTAGCCAATTGGGGCGCATGAAACGATAGAAACCAAGGCAAATACTTTGATAAATTCTAGGGGAATGCAGCTGCTGCAGCTTTCGTGCTCTCGAGGGGCGAGCGCGACGCTGTATTTGCTGTGCACGGTCTCCACGCCAACGCCAACACGCAGACAGGCCGTTTGCGACAGCGATCACGCATGCACTCGAAAAAGAAGCTTGGGGCCCCGGTCAGTGTGGTCCAGTGGACACTGACCACAGCTACCGTTTGCAGCTGAGCTCGAAGGGCTGGATACCGGCAAACACTGACGTTGAAGGCGGTCTGCTGCATCCTATGCTACTGCACACGCTGTACCAAAGACTGCACTGAAGGCGGTTCAGCCTAAGCTACGCTAGGCCGTATCGTTGACACAAGTATTGTGAATTCCGTCCAAATTGGGCGCGATTCACTGAAGCGCTCCAATACAAAGCCAAGTTATTAGAGAGGAAGTTTGTCGGTAACCCTTTCAATCCCGTAAATTACCAAGGTACCCAAACAACGTATCACCTGCTATCACGGATAATATTCATTATTAAAAAGTAGAGATACAGTGTGTTATTTCAGCCTATCAAAACACAAGCCCCGTCAAACTCGGATATATCAGGCGGCTCTCTAAGACGCCCCGCACTGTATTCTGTATGACACAGAAAAAAGGTTAGCCGAATTATGGGATGTTTCATTCGGGGGCAAGTCAACCAAATTTCCACTGCAAAAACTTATATATGAAAGAAATACTACTAATAAAGCTACACATATATATATCACTTGACAGTGAGTGCGAGGCCATTTCAGAGCCCCCCATACTCATGTATCAAGTGCGCTGCTACACCAAAGAACACGCGGAGCACCGGCTACACCAACTTGCGGAGGCACTTGACGTCATGCATTGGCGACAACTACAACGAGAAGTACATGGCAGCACTCAAAAGCCAGGAGAACTCGCTTGGCTTTCAAGTGACCGGTTACGTCAGTGAACGCGAGCTGGTGATCTTCAAGTGGTTGAAGTGACTAGTTATGCGCGACATCACCTTTTCTGAAGTGGACAATGACCTCACTCGTGAGCTGGCGGGTATGAAGAAATTGTCGCACGTTTCAAGTCGCTCCATCAAGGCGTACATCTTTCAACTCGTGCCTGTGGTAGAAGCTGTTGTTGCAGCTGAACGACCGCCTAAGTTCGCCAGGCCAGAAGCTGTACCCCCACATCTTCGAAGAACTCCTTCGTCTCGTACGAGACGTGGATGGACGCGTTGTCCAGCATGAAGACGAAGTCAGTGCCGTAGTTCTTGTGGCAAATGGGAGTAGATGCTCCGAGATAGAGTAGACGTAGTGGCCGGAGTTCTGGCGCCCCTCCAGCACCACTAACTCCGGCTTTCCCTTCATGCCAAAAGCCCCCCACACCATCAACGACACCCCTCCGTTCTGGCGCGACTTGTAGCGACGAGGAGGGCGCCTCACGTCCCGCCAGTAGTGCTTGTATCCATCTGGTCCGTCTAAGTAGAACTTTTTTCATCGGTAAAGATGATCATGGACCAAACCACCTCCTTCTGGGCTGCTGTGTAGAGGTGCTCAGCAAACTCGATGCCTGCGAGCTTGTGCTCTTTGGTAAGCGGTAGCGTACGGTTCATTTTAAAGAAGACTAAATAGTCAACCCTAGATCTGTGAGCCTCTGAACGGTACGCAGAGTGCACGGCAAGCTGTACGATGCCTTCAGCTCGGACGCAGTGAAGTTTCCGGAGGCTGCGGCGCGGACAACTTGGCGCACTTGGCGATCGGTGAGGCACGCGGGACGCTCCCTTCTTCTTGGAAGCGTTTGGAGGTTGCCACACGTGGATGACTCCATTGGCAGATCGCCCGAGGCGGCGAGCGATCTCGCGGGCCCCCACTCCCGCCTTGTGGAGGCCCTTTATGCGGCCGCGCTCATCGTCGTTAATGCTTTGCCCTCACCCCATTATGAAAATAGGACGATGAGGCCGGGTTGTTGGTGATCAACACTTTTTATTTACTAAAATCAAGTCATATTTAGTCCCAAACGTTGTCGCGGTGGGAAATGCAGGTAGTTGTATGACAGCCTATCGACGAACTGCTAGATCTAGATTAAACTCACTAGCCAGCTCTCCGCCTATCCGATGGCAGCAACATATCTAAATAGCGGCTTCTGGATCGAACTAGAAGCCAAGTTATGGCCCAGAATGTGACTGTCCCAAACCTTTTGTCGCGGAGTGTATTAGGTTTCTCGCCCCCACTGGACGAGAAGACCTACACAGCAGAGACACACAGGGATCTTCTCGTTTCGATTTGCGACGTCTATGGTCGATCAGTAGCCGACATTGTAGTGCTGATTGGGGACAACTGCGCGACAAACCAGGCTACGGCGACGTTATTGGGAGTGCCCCTACTGGGGTGCGCCTGCCACAAGTTGAACCTCGCCATCAAACAGTTCGTCAAGGAGCAACCTGGTGATGAGGCTGCGATTGACTGCGTGAGCGCTCTGGCTTCAATGTCGAACAACTTAAAGGCTGCTGCGCTGCGTCAACTGACCGAGCTCGTTGCGATTCGATCCAACGATTCACGCTGGTCGTCAACGTACCGAATGGTCAAGCGCATCTTCGAAATTGAAGATGATCTGCGGCAGGTGCATGAAGTCGAAATGCCGCGTCGATCACAGTTGCAAGTGCTTCGTGAACTGGTGCCGACATTGACCAAGTTTGACTCAGTTTTGGTCGGGCTATTGAAGCAAGGCGTTACGCTGTCATCTGCCCGTGGGACAATCGACGAGATGCTGGAGGAGTGCCCAGAGCTCGGGCGCCACATGGCACAGGATGCGAACATTGTCCACGATCCGTTATTTGAAGGAGCTGTCACCAAGGTTCAGACGGGAAGAATTGGTGAGCTCTCTGTTGCAGAGCGATCCGCTGTTGCAGCCTTTGAAGTCTCTGGTCAAGTTCGAGCTCGACCGTATCCCCAACGGGATGGTCAAGAGTACTACAAGGAGCTGCAGGAACGCAAACGACTGAAAAAGAGCGGGTGGCAGAGTACAAAGACCTTCGTTTCATGCTTGGTACGTCAGCTTCAGTTGAGAGGCTGTTCAGCTCGGCAAAGTATGTGATGACGGATCGCCGGAACAGACTGGGCACGCTTTTGTTTGAAGCGATCATGTTCCTGAAAACAAACCGATCTTTGTGGGACAGCCGACTCGTGGCGGAAGCAGTGAAGCGCTCGCACCTTTCCGATAGCTAGGACGAGATACAGGATCCGTCCCGACACTCGGAGACTGAGTGACAACGTGGACTATCAGCAGACGGGTAGTATTATCAGCAGGTCAATAAAGTATTGCAATACATCGTCAGCTTCCAATTTGCTATTGATACTATGGTTTCCTCGCCAATACGGCATTGCCGTACCAACCTTTTTCTGCAATACAAACCAAGATATTGTTTCCAATCACTGTCACAGAACATTCCCATCGCAAGACAGACACGTCAAGAGATGTTGTGTTTGCACCAAGGCCCAACGCTTTACGGATTCTCAACCTAGATTCTAAAAGCCATTAATCGTCTCAGAAACGTGATAATAAAGCTGTGTGTCATATTATTCCTCTTGAGACCGTTCTACGAACAACGAATCAGCCCGGGACCAACGAAGCAGATTTATTTTTGACCAATTCACAGTTCGTAAGGACTGTGTCTAGTATACCACGGTCTTGGTGTCACGTAATTTTACCGTTTTTGTACCGTTCGT
>JAABLK010000608.1:0-21776 GCA_012295415.1 Phytophthora chlamydospora | reverse complement strand
GGCAGTTGGCGTGGCCGACGTACGTCTGGGCCCACAGCGTAGCCCTAGGAAGAACCTAAGGAAAGGGATCACAAGGAAAAATTTGTGCACACACACGCCCTCTTGTCCCGGACCTAGTCCGAGCCGAGCGACGACCCCTAGTACAAGTTCAAGTCCAAGGTCGTGTTTTCCCGGAATTCTGCAAGGCACCTCGCCGCGGATTGACCAGAAGCCAGCACCGGCTCACGATCCTTCCACGCCGTACTCCTGAGCGGGCGGCTTTGCGAAACACCCAACGCTTTGGCATGCATGCCTAAGCTGATTGGTACCTATGACGCAGCTGAGCCCATGAAGAGTCGTCCATGGAACTAACCTCAGACTTCTTGGAGTCCGGGCATCCAAAGCTGTGACTCTGAGGACACAAAGTCTGGGGTCTGAAGTCCGAGTCCGAGATTGTGGCCACATGATCATGCGACACGTCGCACTGTCTCTCCGCTGGTTACCAGGTCTGATGATTTTGACCAATGGATGCAACCGGGGGCGGCCGATTGATGGGTTGAGCGGCCGAATTTCAGCCCACCTCATCGCAGAACCATAGTGGTTTCTGGAAGAGATGGGTTCGGATACTAGCGAAACTTGGGTATCTTTCTCTTGCTAATGCTGTTTAAAATGTAGAATGAGCAGATCTGCATCGTCAATACTCGGGACCACCTGGCCTTTCAAAGCCCCTTTGTTTGATTCACATGTAGGGGTGAGCGGTGTCCCAGTGCCCCAAAGCCGACGAGAAGGTTGCTGAAGGATGTCGGGGAATCCCAGCTGAGTCAAATAAAACGCAAGGCGTATTGTAATGGATATGGTGATTAGCTGCATCTACTTCGACTTCATTCCGTATACGCTCTGTAGGGAAAGCACAGACACCAGGCTCCGAACTGAATAGATCAGACAATTACCTGTTTTGCCTCTGCAGTTGCCCTGTAGACCAATGCTGGACGATGGCCGACTTTGATAAACGAAAGTTCGGTGTTCTCACGCTTCGTGACGCGCTTCTTGGTCAATGTCACCTGCCACTTGCAGAGTTGTAGGAGCATTTCCATCGTTTAGTATGCCCAGAAGAAATTTCTTGCTTGATCGTTCCCGTTAAATGCGTACGCTCGAAAGAAGGTGGTGCCGTCCGGTGTCTTGCCAACAGCATCGTGTAGGTGAATCTCTTGTCTTCCGTACTTGACTACCAGATAAATCTTTCCGTGCTCCATGGCTCTTATAAAGTGAACCCGCTGCAGCAAAAAAGTATTGGAGTTGGTGAGTTTCGTTCTCATGTGGCCGCTGATATTGATAGCCTTCTTCTTCAAACTGAGATAGTGCGAGTTTCCGGGCCAGTTACCAAAATGTGTGGCCTGTATTTTTCGCCCCCTTGGTGGCTGCTTCGATACACGTTGGGCAGCCAAGAATCGCATTGTCGCGAAGTGCCAAAATCACTAACGGAGCCCGAAAATCGCGTCGAAAACGCCTCGCACGAGCCCCTCTATTTGAGTACAAATCCTCGATCCAAGGGTAATACGGTGCTTTGCAAGACTTGACACTTCGTAAGACCGTTACGAATGCCACTGTAAGTCGGGCAAATTATATTGCGTCGCTCGTCGCACCTCACCTATCATCTGGGCATCGCGGCGACAGCAGCCGGTAACGCCTTGCAGGTTTGCTGTGTGGCTGCTCCGAGCGTTGGCCAACGTGGGTCGACGAGAGCCTTGGACGATGTCGACCTTCCCGCCTGTGCGCACACGTTTTAGCAGAAGATGTATGCTGTATCTTCCGGTCCTGTCACTTGCGCGTATCTCTTGCACATCAATCCACTTAAGTGCGAGACACACCCGAATATGTCGGCGATCTTTTTCGGGCTCAAACTGAAGCAGTCGTCGAGCCGTCAGCCTGTTGGCCGACGATATAGCGAGCGGTGCTCCGCTCTGGCTGGCGTGGCTAGCAGACAGCGTTCGTGCATGCATCAGCGGGGCAGTCCTTATCACAAGCAAGCAAGACGACCCGATCAGCGTTGATCGGCTGGTTCGTCACGACGGACTGCTGGCGGCCTTGCACCGTCGGGACGTCGGAATGACTCGAGTCACTCGGTGCCAGCCACGACTGGTCGATGCTTGGCGCGACGCGAAAGCGCTCGCAGGTTGTAGAAGGAAAAGGCTGACGCTCGCCATGGCGTCGGAAGCGGAGCGCCCCTCAAGGAGTCCTTGACAAAAGGAACGGAGCTCCAGAGCAACTCGGTGCGCGTCACGCGTCACGTCGGGCCAACCAACTCGTGAAAAATGCACCACCCGCTTCGAGCTATCATACAACCCCGCGCAATGCTGTCGGCAGAGCTCCCCATCGGGCGCGGCGTCCGATGCCCCGATGGACTTCCGACAACGATGGCCATCACAGTGGAGACCCCGCGAAGCCCGTTCGGCACCAGCGCCGTCTTCGAGCTGCCGAAAGTCTCGCCACGATGGGTTACCCAAGGTTCCAGCCAGGATAAATCAGCGCCAGACCGGCAGAGAGCAGCGTCCTTGGCAGTTCTCCTGCGCCTTGCCTCGAGCCGTGCAGGCACCGCCACTGCGACGGCCGACAGCGCTCAGACACACCCTGCTAGCGGCCTTGCCGTCCACGGCAGGCAGCGTGCCAGCCAAGGAGTGAGCGGGGCCGCTGCTAGCGTCGGAATTTCCGACTCGGAAAGCTGGCTACATTCCGACAAAACTTCAACTTGCTGACGCGATTGAATGAGGCATCCTGGCGCATTGAAATGAGGCGAAATTCCACTTCAGTGAGGTGGTCGGTCGTGGTGAGCAAGATCATCGCGTCTGCATCCACCGCCTCCTTCCCCCACATATCGGGTCTCCGCAGTGAAGACACCGGCAGCAAGTAGAAACAGCAGACCACATCCCGTGTCGGCAATTGCGGCCACCTAACGAAAGATAAGCAGTCGACAGCACCCGCGTCGACGCTACAAACCGGGTGGAGCTGCATGCGAAGTGCTCGTTGAATAAGTTGCTACCGCAGGTGTCGCTCGCTCGCCAGCGTCGATACAAGCGGCAACGCCTGTCGGTGCAATGAAGGCTATTTTCGTCCTCGCCGAGAGTCAGTGTGAGGAGCGGCGTCCGTTTTCGCGGCACAAACAGAAATGGGAAATATCCGATCGAGAATGGGCACTATGCTGCTGGGGATCTCGCCTTCCTGGTCGTCCAGCTCAACAGCGCCACGCCGATCCACCTACACTATGTCGTACACGGCACGACAGACTGTCGGACAGTGCATTGTCGTGAAAATGCCANCGTTGAATAAGTTGCTACCGCAGGTGTCGCTCGCTCGCCAGCGTCGATACAAGCGGCAACGCCTGTCGGTGCAATGAAGGCTATTTTCGTCCTCGCCGAGAGTCAGTGTGAGGAGCGGCGTCCGTTTTCGCGGCACAACCGGCAACGAACAGAAATGGGAAATATCCGATCGAGAATGGGCACTATGCTGCTGGGGATCTCGCCTTCCTGGTCGTCCAGCTCAACAGCGCCACGCCGATCCACCTACACTATGTCGTACACGGCACGACAGACTGTCGGACAGTGCATTGTCGTGAAGATGCCAACTTCATTTGCGGCGAGCAGACTTTGATAGACTCGATTCCAAGGTGAAAATGCTAGTTAGTCTCCTTGTGCTTTAACTATTCTTCATGGTTCAAGGATCACGACAGCAACAAATGGGCTGCACGCTGTTCTCAGTGAGAACTTCGCACAGACGATGTAGATGTACCGTGGATAAGCATCGCTTGGATGCTGTGAATAATGCATGCCAGCCAAGAAGTGTATTCCTGGTTATCTGCACGAGTATTTTTGGGCACTTTCGCCATTTCACAACAGCCGTGCCTCACTGCACCTGGCACGGATAAGGCATCCAGTCTCAGCAGTGGGTACTTTCGAAGCTGCAGAACTCGGCTGCTCGGTGATCCGACAACTGCAAGACTCGAGGAAGCCTCAGTTGAAACTTGGCAGAAATCTGCCAAAAAAGTCTCTGATCTGCTTATTTCGCCAACGCGGCGCGGACACTCCATGCTGGCTGGCTATAGCGTTCGCGGGCGTCGCTGGCACTGCCTAGGAGCGCAGCAGATAGCGCTTCGCGGCGGTGCTCTCCTCCGGCGGACCAAAAAAGTCAATCCTGCTCCGTCTATTGTGCCCATTTCGAAAAGATCCGAAACCGATTCTTACCCTTTTGGTTTTCCTCTCCCACCTTCAACGACGATCTCTTCTCGCCGCAGTCCAGATCAAACCAAGTCGCTGCCATCGCCATAGCCCGAGGCGAGCCAAGCCAAGCCACACGCGTCGCCTGCTGCCTTTTGCGCGCCAGTTTCGCCAGCGCCGATCGTTCATCGTTCTCCCGAGCGCCCAGTCTGCGTCTTCGGTTGGTCTCCGCCAGCTGACTTGCCGTTCAGCACAGCCGCCGTCCTCCTCTTCTCGCCGGCCCACAGTTCCGCCTGCCGCGCCGCCGACAAGAGCGAGCGAGACGCAGCGACTGAGCAGCACCATTGGACAGGCCTTCTTCTGCCTGCAGACGCGGCCGCAGCCCGTCGCCCCGTTAGCGAGCGGCACCGTGCCAGTGCTGAGCTTCCACGCGCCCGGCGCCCCCGAGAACGTGCGCGAACGACTCGCGCGCCTGTTGAGCCTGTCCGCCGTCATGATGATCGAACCTGAGGCTGCCAAGCAGCGCCGCTCCGACAGCGCCAGCGACGGCGACGCCAACGAGGCCTCCGACGGCTTCCGCGCCGCCGCCGCGGACGAGGAGCCGCTCACGGTGCAATCGCTGCCCTACATCAAGTGCCGCGAGAGCGTGAGCGCCGTGTTTAGCTTCGACTCGGCGGCCCGGCGCCGCATCTCGCTGGCCTCCAACGCGACGTCCGACACGACCAATTCGTCGCCCGAGCACGCCGACAAGTTCCCGTCGTCGCTCTCGTACTCGGTGCCGTCCGTCACCATGGTGACCAACACGCCGCGCGGCCGTCCCGCCGTGGACGTCATCGCCACCTACATGAACACGTGCGACCAGCGCACGGTGAAATCGGAGCTCATGCGCGCGCACGCCCATTTCGCCTCGCCGCGAGGTATGTACGGTCCTGGACCACTTGAATTCTTGCCGCCTGCTGTCGTTGAAGTTGAAGCCCTGGCTGGCGGACGATGAACTGACTGGTGTGATTTGGTCTGTTGCGTCGTCGGGACGATTGTGTTGCGTCGTTGCGATGTTTGTTGTTGTTGTTGTTGCTGAAGGTGGCCCGCCGTCGCGCATCCGCTCGTCTTCCATCATGAGTAAAGAGGGCAGCGCCGAGTGGGGCTGGTTTGCAGACATCGACTCGAGCAGCGAGAGCTGGGGCGGCGGAGATGGCTCCATCCACTCGCTGCGGCGCCGCCTCAGCGCCGACCTGGGACTCATCGACGTGGGCAACGTGCACGTGCTGGGTGATGAACAGACCAACACGCGAATTACGGCGGCGCACAAGACGTTCACGATCGTCACGGAGGGCAACAGCAAGGTCGTCTCTGCCACGGTCTCCATCCCCAAGTTCCGCATCGTGCAGTCGCGCTCGGGCGCCGACCGCCACGCGCAGTATTTAATCACGCTCATGCTCGGCAAGGAGCTCTACGCAGACTGGCGCCGGTACTCGGAGTTCGGCGAGCTCGTCAAGACGCTGGATGAAAAGCGTTACACGCGGACGCAAGACGCGTGGGCAGGCATCGAGACGCGCTGGTTCAACCGGCTCGAGCCGTCGTACCTGCACCAGAAGTGCATCACGCTCGAGAACTTCATGCGCGAACTCATGTACGAGTCGAACGAGCCGACGGTGCTCATCAACTTCCTCGGCGGCTACCTGGGCAAGGTAAACGCGCGGCCTACGGACCCCGTGGCGTATCGTCCAGCTGCGCAGCTCCCGAAGGAGCTCCGTCCACCGCAGCCACAACACGAGCGAGAGCTGTTCGAGAAGATGTGGGCCGAGAATTTCAAACGGTCACACGTGGAATACTCAACATCATTGCCGACGGGCCAGGCAGCCAGCTAGAAAGTGAGCACGCCGGGGGAGGAAGGGGTGCAGGCTTTGTCCTGGTGCCCGCTATTTGATTATTGTGTAAGGGGTTTGCGCGGCCCATGCGCATTAGCATTTCTAATGGGACTTTGACATGATTGACCTCTGAACTGGTGAGAGAGTTCTTTTCACTGGTGGTTTGAGCTACAGAGACTTGTTTTTGAAGGCGCGTCCGAGTGGGTAGACGATCATCGGGTATGTGCGAAATCTCGCGCAGCCAAAAAATGTTTTGGCTCGTCACTCCGTTTGTGATTTTTGGTAACCGCCACCATCTTGGCTCCACTATTGACCTGAGCCGGGGCGAGCGAGGGCAGCCATATACTGGGGCGCATACTATTCTGCTATGGTGATTTATGAAACTCATTTTTGTGATTTATGAAACGCGTTATTGTGAACACTTGGCGCGAAACGAAATACACAGGGAACAACCACCGAGATACCTGGATGTGAGCTCGTTGTCGAGACGAGAGTGGCCCAAGGCAAACGCACCTTCGAAACCAGCGCGTGCCACGAGAAGCCGATGATCGTTCCCACGACTGCACCGACGAGGACTTGGTCCTTGGTGTGGTAGCCCAGTCGCACTCGGGAGTAGCAAGTCAGCACCGCTAGCAACGTGCAGCCGACAATCGTGAGCCACTGCTCGACGTAGCGGTGCGAGTTCAACGTGCAAAGTCGACCCGCATCCGTTCAGTATTCCGGTGATTCATGAGTCGTGCAGGCAACAAAGACGTACTTCGAGTACGTGTAGGTCACAGCATACGACGCGAAGAACGAGGTGAATTGCGAGGGGGCCAAAGGCAGCCCGGAGTCGGAGGTGCTCAATCGCACACCATCGGGGCGCTGCTGATTGATCGTCTTCTTGAGTTGAGCACCTTACTCACCACCTGCCGCCACTCCAGTTAGTCCAGACAACGGGGGGGGATGATCGCTACAACTACTGCATTTACCTGGCCAAGGAGCATGAAGACGCTGTCCAAGTCGCGCTGGAAGGTGACGAGCGTCGCGAACCTGCGAGGGTGCTGGATAAATGGGTATGGCAGGCAGACGTACACTGGCGAGAGCGTGAAGAGCGCCATGAGGACGCCGAACCGGTCGGTCGGGTCGTGAGCTCGAAAGTCTTGAGGGCCTTGCCCTTGGTCTCCGCGGGCGTGGTCATGGCGTTCGTCGAGCTGCCCCACGTTTTGCTTCAGCTCTGTACCAGCTGAAAAGTGCTGAGCAGAAGCGGCAGGAATCGGAGGTGCTTCGGCTCAGTATTGGCGACGAACTGTGGACTTCAGCACCTGGGTCAACTTATTGAGTGACAATGAGCACATTTTAACTCTATTTATCGCACACGAAGTGACTTTGATGCTCGCGTGCATGGCAAGCGTGTGGCAGGAAGCTCACTGCGACTTCTTCTTAGGAGAAGCAGCAGCAGCCTTGGAGTTGCACATTTCGTGCTGGAAGACCGTCAGGTCCGGAATGCTTGAGACGTCACGCACGTAAAAGAACTTGGCAAGACGCGACTCGGCCACCCAAGGGAACAACGTCGGAGAGACCTGCTCGAGCAGATGAAGTGAGACCCAAGATCCAGCACAAGAAGCAGCGCAACGTCTTACCAAGGCCACCAGCATGTACCATACAACGCCAGTGAACACGCCGACGACCGCACCGACGACCACCTGGTCCGTCGAGTGGTAGTTCAGGTGGATGCGCGAGTAGCATGTCAGTCCCGCCGTCGCGATAGCGCTAAGGATCGTGAACCACTGCTCCAGTCGTCGACGGGAGTTTAGCCTGCAGCCACAACGTCGTCAGCGAGCAGGTCATAGCAAGAAGAAGAAGATGCAAGACTGCGCACCTCATCCACGTGTAGATGACCACGTAGGCGGCAAAGAAACCCATGAACTGCGAGTGGGCCGACGGCATGCCGGGGCCAGTCATGTAGGCGCCTTCAGGTCGCGGCTGGTTGATGAGTTTCTTGAGGATCTTATTAAACACGACACTGACGAGCTGCAGTCACAGCAAAGAGAGCGTCAGAGGCAGTACTGTGTGTCGAGCGACACAGAACATGGCATCGTACCTGCCCCACGAGCAAGGCGATGCTGTCAAGATCTCGCTGCGACGCGACGACCGTGAGGTACACAACTACCAGGAAGATCGGCGACAGTGTGAAGAGCGCCAGCAGCGCACCCACCGGGTCCGTCGGGTCGTACACGACCCACGTGAGCTCGAAAGCCTTGAGCTCGACCTCCTGCACACGCTTGACCTGCTCCATCGTCACGGACGCCCACGTTTTGACCCGCACCACGTGCACGTCACACTTTTGATGTATATGTCACTCTTTTGGAGGGGGGTGAAGCCATTGGACAAGTTGCAGCCATGAGCAGTGCGCAAGCCACCCGCCTCGAGAGCCTCTTCCTGCTCGTGCGAGGTGTGTCTTAATGCTGAGACTAACGATTGTATCAGCTACGCGCGCATCTCTTCTTTCTAATGATGCGACTCTTGTATGATTCCGCAGACGGCAGCAGCGCGCAGGTGCGTGAGAACGCGGCCGAGAAGCTGGGCGAAGTGGCGGTGCGCTCGCCCGAGTTCTGCGCCTCCATCCTGAAGCAATTGCGGCCGCTGGTGGTGGACAAGGACTGGGACGTGCGTGTAGCTGCTTCCAAGTGCCTCGACGTGGTGGCGCGCTCGTTGCGGCGCGAGGAGCAGAACGTGGCCGACACCTTTGCGCTCGTCTCGCGTGAGTGTCAATGGCTGATCGGTAGTGATGGTCATTGAAGAGAGAGGCTCATTAACTTACTGTTGTTGCTCCTGCAGTTGGCAGTCGTGAGGCGTCCGAGGTGGCGCTTAATCTGCAGACGGTGGACGTCAAGCAGGTGGTAGAGCAGGGAGCGCCGTTGCTGCGCAGTGGAGGCGAGGTTCGGCTTGGTTGAGTGGGAAATTGGATGGCACGTAGCTGATGCAACTTGTGGCTTGAGTTTTGCAGGAGTACCAGTACGCGACGAATCTCACGGAGGAGGAACGGCGGGTTCAGGTTGTCAAGCAGCGTCGTCTGCTGTTGCGACGCCTGAGCGGGGCGGGAGGACCCATCTGGAAGACACGCGAAGACTCGCTAACCAAGCAGCTGCTGCCGAGGCTTAACCGAGACCGTATGTGAGGTGGATACGTTGCTGGCAGTTTGGCAGACTGCGTGCTGACTGCTGTGTGGATGTGTGTGGCGAATGCAGATGCACAAGAGATAGCGGACGATATTGAGGCAAGCGAGGCACAGTCTCACACGGATGAACCTACAGTGGATACCAACCTGAAGCAAGCGAGTGAAATGTTATCTATGCCAGGGAGGTCGAAACGGCGCTCGGGTAATGGTGTCACCGGTGAGGGGAGCAGCGATAAACGGGCGAAAGTGGATCATGACGATGCTTCACAGGACGTGGTGATGGAACCAGCGCCAGAAAATGGCAGAGTTGAGGAACCAGAGACGCCAAGCAAGACAACAGTCGTCGCGAACTTGGTCTCTGATCTGTTTGAGAGCATGTTTGATTCCAAATGGGAAGTACGTCATGGTGCGCTGCTATCGCTACGGCAGATTTTTCTGTCCGCCCATTTCACCGCTGCCGTTGAAGCGATGCGACCTGCAGCAGACGAAAGAGTCCAGCGAAGTTTTGTTGACAAGTGGCTAGAAGAATGCCTGATTCGATGCATTTGCGTATTAGCCCTCGATCAGTTTGTGGATTACTCAGCGGACGGGTCGATCTCTCCTGTGCGAGAGGTTTGTGCTCAAGCTTTTGGTATATTGCTTGGCAGTCTTTCCAGTGAAGATACTCTGGTCGGGTATTTGCAAGTCTTGCGCACGTTGTTCACTGGATCGACATGGCAAGCTTGTCATGGCGGCTTGCTGGGACTGAAATACCTTGTTCGGGCCCACACTGGCCACGCACAAGTACTGGTGCCTCTCTTTTTTGACGATATCGTAGCGGCATTTTCCCAGACCAATTCAGAGGAGGACGTGCTAGTGCTAGCCACTGACATGCTCAAGGATTTCGTATTTTATCTGGATCGCGTTGATCAAGAAGAGGCCACGAAAGCCGCTCTACGGCTGTGGGGATCTTTAAAGCTCCACGAAAATTCCGGTCTGGTCACTGCAAGCATCGTACAAGCATTGAGTGCATGGTATAATTACGATTCAGTTGCAGCGCTTTTGCAGAGGCACGATGAAGTCAGGAATGCTGTTTGGCAGAACTTATCTTACACCATTCCAATGCTCCATCACCATTCGCAGTCTGTTCGAGCTTCCAGTGCAACGTGCGTTGCAGTCATATTTTCGGGCGAGTCGTTGTCTTCGAAAGCGTTTCCCTTGAACTTCGCTCGGGCTTTTCTGCCGCATTTGTTGCGTCAAATACTTTTGGAAAAGGACGAGTCGGTCCAGCAAAGCCTGCTTAGTGCATGGAAAAAGGTGACGAGCAGTTTGTCGAAAGACGAATTGCTGATGTGTGTCGTCGCTGAAGACGTGCCAACCTGGACGAAGTTGCTATGGTCTACGGACGAGATCAATTGTCTAAATGTTGACATGGCCGCCACAAGCGGCGCCGAACCCAGTGCAGTTATGAGCGATTCGGCGGATCGAGTAGCGCGAGAGAACACGTCCTCGCGTGTGGTCTTTGCCGAGGCCATTGGTTTTGCTGCTGCTCATGTTACAATTACGAGCGAGTGCATGAGTGAGCTGGTCCAGTTAGTCCGTGACAGCATGCGCAGTAGCTCTGGTGAACGGCAGTGTGGTGCTTTGCTGTTGTTGTCGAAATGGAGTTTCTTTGAGAAACACGTCCAGGGCGAAAGCACGGAAGAACAATCACGTCGGGTTCGGCATTTGCAGGAGTCAATTGGCGCCTTATTGAGGTCATTTGCTGAAAATCAGTGGAAAACGCTCCAGTCAAATACACCGAGCGAAGGAAGGCCTAGATTTTACAGCGAACAGCTTGGTTCTCTAAAGCGCGTCTTACAAATTCAAGACCGAATTATCGAGATATACTCCTCTGCTGGTATATCCCTTCAACCCGCAGATGGAACAGCCTCAGCTGCAACGGCGGATATTTCACGACAGATTGCCGAGCACATCGCGCTTTTCCCGTACGAGAAGCTGCAAAGCCATCCGAACGAATTTGAAATGGCCCATTTCAAGCGCCAAGACCTCTTCCTGGTGGACGAGCTTGTTCAACAAAGTTTTTCTCGGTTTTACCACAGGATACAAGGCCTTGGAAGCACCGCGTACTGCGAACTATTGCCCATCCCCAAAAAGAGTGGCTTTCTAGTCAAAGGTCTGATGAACTCGATCAAGGAAGAAGAGGAACCAGCTTTTCGCACTCTTTCGTCACAAACAATTGCGGGCTTTGTGGTGGAGCAAGCTCACACTCAAAAGAAGTGTGTCTCAAAGATAATCTCGAATCTTTGCAACAGCGCTACGGCGCTGGTAGGAGAAACGGGTGCTTCTTTCGATGGAGAGGGTAACGCTCAAGACGATCACAGTATTTCTATGTCACCGGAAGTACTAAAGAAGACTCGAGTCCGAGTAGTTGGGGCGGAGGCCGCTTTGTGTGAGATCTGTAAACGCGCTGGTGATGCATTTTTCGAGACATGCCATGCACTGGAGGACGTTATTTCGAAGGCGTGGACCCAGCACGACGTTGACGAGCTCACTATTAAACGTTGCATGCACTTGATCGTGGTGGTGGCGCCTCATGTGGAGAGTACTGCCATGGCAAATTGCTTGACGTGGCTTGATCGACTTGCGCAGTTGTTGTGCTTACCGTTGGAGGATCACCAAACCCGGCGCTTTGTGGCTCATGCTGTCGGAACGATTTGCAAGTTTACTCAAGGACAGCTTCGTGAAAGCGCAATGCTAACGGTGTACAACTCGATTTTCGTGGCTTTTGCAAATGCAGACACTGCAAAGACCGAAGTACTTGAAGGCGCAGTGATGGTGCTCGATAGCATCGTTCACACTCTTGGAGCGGACTTGACGCCATACGTTCCTAGTCTAGTCCATTACGCTATGATGACTATGAGTTCGCAGTTTGAGCGTGTTCGCACGCTTGGTGCTGGAGTATTTGCAGACCTAGTTCCCTTGATCCCGCTTCAGATGGACCTTGAGCCCAAGGAATCACACAATCTACTTCCAGACTCGTTGAGAACGATTCTGAATCAGAACGCAGTTTCGCGTAGCTTCTTGGAAAGCTTTACCGAAGGGAAAGCTGTTCAGCGTGTCGATGTTAAGCCTTTGCTAGCTGCAGAGACATCTCTCCGCGTATATCAACAACATGGTGTAGACTGGCTGTGCTTCATGGCTAATAACAATCTTCATGGGATCCTCGCTGATGACATGGGACTCGGGAAAACGTTGCAGACGCTATCAGCTATGGCCGTAACGTTTGCAGTGCCAGCCAACCCCGGAATCAAAGTGGCAAAACCATGCCTTGTTGTGTGCCCGCCGATTATTGTTCACCACTGGGTGCAGGAGGCCAAGAAGTATATCCCAGGGCTATTCGCTTCCATCATCGACTATTCACTACCAGCAAATGAGCGAAAGTCTCTGAACGGCGGCAGCGGGATCCCAATATCTGTCGATGGCCCAACTTTGATTGTGACGACGTATTCGATTCTGCGCGGGGATATCGAGAGCTTAAGTGACATCAACTATTCATTTGTGGTACTGGATGAAGCACATTTGATTCGGAATCCATCGACAGCGCTATTCCGTGCTGTACTTCAGCTTCGCGCATCACATCGGATCGCCCTGAGCGGAACGCCATTGCAGAATAACGTTACCGACCTGTGGGCTCTGTTTGAGTTCTTGATGCCCGGATACTTGGGGGACTTTGCTGTGTTTCGTCGTGAGTTTGTTCTTCCGATCACGAAGTCCAAAGAGAGGAACGCTACAACAAAACACAAAGAGCTAGCTGCAATCGCCATCGCGAGATTGCATCAAAAAGTCTTACCGTTCATCTTACGACGAACAAAAGACCAGGTGCTGCAAGAGTTGCCCCCGAAAATTATCTCTAACGTGCTGCTGCCGCTATCTACGTTGCAGAGACGTCTTTATTCTCTGGCGGCGTTTGCACAGAGCGAAGCCGGAAGCTCTTCTCAGCCTCAAAAGACCAAGCAGAAGAACTTGGAGACGAAGCCATTGACAAATGTCCTAAAAAATCTTCAGCTGCTGCGCAAGATATGCGTACACCCCGCGCTGATAGCAAACGATCCAGTTACGCGAGGGCTAAATGCGAAGGAGAAGGGGGCCCTTCTCGACTGGAAATGCTCAGGGAAGATGACGGGCTTGCGCGATCTCTTAGTGGAGTGCTGCGACTTTGCGGCGAGAGATCAGGGTGGCAGTCAAGGTTCTGCTGCCGATGCCAACAACCTGGATGATAGCAACATTTCTCCCCATCGATGCTTGGTGTTTGCCCACCTGCAGAAGACGTTGGATCTCACGGAGCAAATGTTTCGCGACGCGTTACCTGGAGTTACATATCGTCGTCTCGATGGGCAAACGCCGTACGCCAAACGTGCAGATATCGTACAGCACTTCAACTCCGATCCATCGATTGACGTTTTGCTGCTGACTACGGCTGTGGGGGGCCTGGGACTGACGCTCACCGGTGCCGACACGGTAATCTTCATCGAGCACTCCTGGAACCCGTTTGTCGATCTGCAAGCAATGGATCGCGCGCATCGAATCGGGCAGAAGAGAACCGTGCGTGTTTTCCGATTGATTATGGAGGAGTCGCTGGAGGAGCACATACTCAACCTCCAGGAGTTCAAGGAACAAGTTGCCGCTACGGTTGTGCAGAAGAGCGATGCTCAGAGTAGCATGAACACCAACACAAAAGGAGTTCTGGACTTGCTGCAAACGTCATCGTCGGTGGTGGCTGCCAAGGAGCTACGTACAGCAGCTGCAGCAAATAAGTCTGGCGATGGTGATGCCGCCGCACTTCCACAGGGAGCCCGAGAACTACTCGACCACATTGGTGAGCTCTGGGATGAATCTCAGTATGATTCGCTAGCCTTTCCTGAGCACACTCTGGAGTAGCTCCGAGGCTCAGGTTTGCAGAAAGCTAGCTATCATAGGTATACAGCAAACTATCTCTATATACTGATTAGACTATCCTAACCTAGAGCAGCTTTGTCTACTGGGCGTCAATGAGGCTTTCGACGTCAAGCTGGATGATGTCTGCGTCGCAATGCTGATGCAGCAAACAATGGAAAACGAGCGGTCAGTAAACATTAAGGCTGCGTCAGAATCTGAACGCCTTGACGTACCAAAATCGTCGCGACGTTGGGGTTGGTTCTGCCGCGGTCGCCGTGAACGAACTCCTTCACATACGTTCCAGCAGACGTTGTGAGGCGCAGCAGCATGTAGTGCTTGTTCAACACCTCGCACTTGGCGGCGTGAATGATCTTCGGTCGGGTCATCAGCGTTCGACGATGCAGTACGCGAATGGGGGTCTGCTGCTGAATCGTGAGGTCTTGGATAGCGTCAATCTTTGCGATTGATTCGGGCGTCAACTCACCTTCCGACCACACGACACAGCTATCAAGAAAACAGGCAGACATATCGTCGTTGAGCAAAACTAAAGCATCACTAATGACGGCAAGAAACACATACCAGTAGGTCTTTTTCTTCGAGTCTGCCCCAGCTTGCAGCCCCGCGAAGTAGTCCTTAGTCGAGCTCTTGACGTGGACGATTTCAACGGCACCACTGTTGGCAACGTTCACTGCCTTCTCGATCTCGTCGTACTCGGACTGATCCAGGTACGCCTTCTTGGCGTCTGCAAACAACACAGTGCTAGTTAGATACAGACAGCCATCAGAACTCGAACAAACATGACGAGTAGCGTACCCAAGATCTCCAAGATAAACGGCCTTCCGTTTCCAAGCATGCGCACGTCGACATCTTCACGGCCTGCAGTGTGAAACTTGTAGCCCGATCCCCGGAAGAATGACAACGCGATGTCTCCGATGCACTCTTCCACGGACGATTCGCCCATGCGTACGCCGTCCAGAACCCACGGTGTCTGACTTAGACCACGCTGGAATTTAAGGTATCGTCCCTGCATGTACACAGAGTCGCGCTCAAACATTGCCGCAGCGTGCGGCGCAGTCGTGAGACGAGTGGGTGGGCTCTTGATCGTCTCGGGCATCACGGAAAGCGCCGCTAGAGCACGAGAAACCGCGCCAAAGCCATCGAAAACTGGCGGCGGACCGCGACCACGCTTCCTCGTTCCCTCTAGCTGTTTCTGTAAGAGCGAAATACAACATGTTGATACTCAATCAACCGACGTGACGCAAGTTGCGAGCTGTCCATACCTTGATCGCCGGAATCTGGCGCACTTCGTCGGCAGATTCGTCATGTTTGATGTCAATTAGCACTGAGAACTCACTGCCATTCACGCAATCGGCATTCTTGAGCATTTTTGCTATGGAAGGTGCTAACAGTGACTGCCCATGAAAACCACAACCAGCAAAACAGTAAGCACGGACCCCCAAACCAAAAAGCATGCATACCCACGCATTACCTTGATCACGTCTTTCATGTCGAACGGTGTCTTCCGCGGGAAGTTGGAGACGTCCGAGCGCAGGAAATGCAGCAGCGAATACTCGCGCAGCAGCACGACGCTGGGCAGCTTGATGTTGAGCGAGAATGCTTTGACGTCATAGTCGCTTTCCTCTGCCTGCTGCGCAACGTCAGCCAGGATTTTCTCGTGGAATGCGCCGTTCAGGACCCCCACGCAACACGTGCAGCCTACGGCAATTGCAACAAAAGTAAATGAGTCCATGAAGCCGTTGCACTGCACTGCAGCCCGTCCTTTCCACGAACCCGGACCTTCCTGCGGCTCAAAGCCCAGGCCGCCGCTCTCCTGCACGAACTCGTTCACGGCTCCCACAAGCTTTTCCTCCGAGCAGCTGCAGCAATTGCAATAGACAGCAGCACGTTAGTCAATGGCATCGGCACATCTGGTCTCCACATCATGTTGAGCCGGTAAAACGCACGCGTAGACGTCCGAGTCATCCACATCGGCGAAGCGAAGACAGCACCGCACGCAGACGCCCAGTTCTCGGGCACGCAGCAGCGCCGCAGCGGACAGCGCGCCGTTCCGCAGGGCACTCGACAGGTCCATTGATGCAGCAGGCTCCAGTCAAACTTGTTGCAGCGCAGCGATTAGCCGAAAGTCGGGACATTTTTGCGCCAATGGGATACGTTGATTTTCCTGTCTTTCCACCAATGGAATGCGTTGATGCGCCACGTTTGCGCCCTCCCGGCTCTCTCAGCCGAGTTACAGTCGGACGATCGAGGTGCACGCGGCGTCGTCAAGTAGGGGGGAAAGCGCCAGTAGCTCACGCGACGGACGGCGCACAGCGAGACCAGCAGTCATGCCGAGCTTCTGCCCCAAGTGCGTCTGCTGCTGGCTGTGTATGGGCTTTCGTCTAGGGGTTCTAACGCGGTGTCTTTTGCTTCATCAGATGCGGGGACTTCGTCGAGGCGGACGCGTGCGAGAAGTGCGGCGAGAAGGCGGTGCGTGGCTGGCTGACCTCCCATAGTGAGGCTGAGAGACGGAGGCTGACGCTGTTGTTGGATGAGTAGGTGACGGCCAAGGAAAACCCGTGGAAGGCGGCGGCCAACCTGCCTGGAGGAGACAACATGAGCGTCCCCGCGGTGCCCACGGCCTTCACGGCGGCGGCGCGCATTAAGATGATGGGGTGAGTTTGGTCGCTAGTCGCTCAGAGAGGAACGCAGACTGACGTGCTGTTGTTGCTGTTTGCAGGGTGCAGCCCGTGCCCGAGCCCGCGCGCAAGGAGAAGGCGGAGGCGCGCTTCAACTTCGTCCCGCAGGACCCGAGCTCGCAGCTCGCGCTGGCCAAGGGCGACGAGGTGGACGTGGTGCGCAAGGACAGCGACGGCTGGTGGTTCGTCATTAAGGACGGCGAGAAGGGCCTCGTGCCCGGCTCGTACCTGCATATCGAGAACCCGATCATCCCCGTCACGGACGCCGCAATCCTGGCGGCGCGTGAGGCTTCTAACCAGCGCTTCATGGAGCTTCAGCGAAGCTCCGGAGGCAGTGCGCAGGCGGAGGGCGGCGTCGAGTACCAGTCGCCGCTCGGCCTCGAGGCGCTTGCTATCGCCGACTCGTGCGCGCCCAAGCCGCCCAGCGGACCGGCGCGCGCAGACGCCAAGTCCGGCGGCACCGAGTTCAAGCCCGGCGAGGTGCGCAAGCTGCGCAAGTGCTTCGCCTGCAAGGAAACCATTCTGGGCCGCACGAAAGTGTGCAAGGACCAGATTTTCCACGAAATTGTACGTTGTCGTTTGCTGGGGCTTGCTGTTCGAATGGGTCTGACAATTGGTGCGTTATGGGATTTAGTGCTTGCTGTGCAAGGGTTGCCGCGAGTCGATTAACGAAGATGAAGACTTCACTCTCATCAAGAAGAAGGTGCATCAGCGTTTACTTGCCAGTTTCGTGGTGATTGATCTAACAACGGTGTTTCGACTGGTTAATTGCAGGCTTACCACGCGGAGTGCGCCAAAGACGTTAGCCACTGCATTGTTTGCGACAAGGTACGGGTGCTGCTACCGTGATCGATTGACGTGAGCGAACTTTTAAACGTGTAATGATGCTTCACAGGAAATTCTGGGTCGGGTGTACCGTGCTGGCGATGGTGCATTCCACAAGCTGTGCATGATCTGCTCGGTTTGCAACAAACAATCGAAAGAGGGTACGCTGTGACGGTGGAGTATTAAGTCTGCTAGTGGATAGAACTAAGTTGCTGTTACTTGAATTTGCAGCTGGTGCGAAGTTGGAAAACGACCTCCTCATTTGCGGTGACTGCGTGGCGGTGAAAGGTGAGTCCTGATTGTAGACGCGTGACATTGTTGAGTTGGTAATTTAATGCCTGCGGCGTAATATCTTTCTTACAGAGAAAAAAGAGAGGGAGGAGAGAGAAGCCGCACTCGAGCGTGAGAGGGCTGCTGCCAAGGCCAAGGCAGAAAAGGAGGCTGCTCTCGCTGCAGCTCGGGCGCTGGAGGAAGAAAAGGAGCGAAAAGCTCGCGAAGCACAAAAGGCTGCCGAGGAAGCTGCTCGCGTTAAGGCACAAGCGGAAGCAGAAGCTGCGGCGGCTGCTCGTGCCCAGGCGGAAAGGGAGGCGGCAGAAGCTACAGCGCTTCAAAAGGCTGCCGCTGCCGCTGTCGCGAACGGAAACGGGAGATCCGGTACCGACAGTCTTCGATCCAGCACGTCAAATTTGGATGAATTCGATTTGGAGGCAACGCCTATCGACACGTCAGGCCAGAACGGACGGATCTCGGAAGTATCGGACCTGGACTCCATCCTTAGCGACGGTGAGTACGCCGGATACATGGGTAGCGGACAGAGGGATTCGCTGCGTTTGTCAGAGGTTCTCGACCTCGAGTCTTACAGCGATGATCGCTTGTCTGACTTGAGCGGGATTTCAGAAGGGGCTGGTGGACGGACTAGACCGCGTCGCTCAACCATCGAGAAGACCGTCAACGAGAACGAAGAAACGTTCTCGGAAGACGAGGACGACCGCGAGTTGTGTGGTGGCTGCGGTCTGGTGTTGGAAGGCGAAGCTGTTGGAGCTCTGAACCAGTACTTCCACTACGAGGTATGAGCATGCAAACTATGTGGTACTATGCGTATAGCTGACTAACGGAACGTTTTCTTGTGATCCATAGTGCTTCAAGTGCAGCCACTGCAGCCGAGTTATCGCTGAAGATGACGGCTATGCCGAGAAAGACAACCAGGTATAGTTTTGCGCCTTCCAGTGAGATTCGATAGCATGCTCACTTGATATGATCCCTGCAGGCGTTCCACCAAGGTTGCTACCAGGCGCGCTTCGGTAAGAAGTGCCATCGGTGCAACAAGGTTCTTAAAGGAAAAGTGGTCAAGGCCCTCGACCATCTCTACCACCCGGATTGCTTTGTGTGCTTCCAATGCAGCGCTTCTCTTTCAGGTACGCACCGCGAAGGCGGTCTTTACGTCTGCGAAATTGACTTGCTATATTTTGTGCTACCCGATACTAATGCATTCGTGGTGCTGCTTGTGGTCCAGCAGAGAGTTTCTTTGAGCACGAGGGCCAAGCAGTTTGCGCCAAGTGCAAGCATGAAGCAATTGCAATGGATGAGCCCAGCTTGTCGTACGTAGAATGCTGCCAAAAGGGGAGTCCCTGGATAGGCTGACCAACAATGTCTTGCTCGATGCTTCTCTACAGAGAGAATGTGGCCCCAGTGTCGAAGGGCATTGCTGGCTATCGATTCGACGCCCAGGATGACACACAACTGACTATTTATCCTGGCGACGAAGTTGATATCCTCCAGAAGGTTCGTGTTTGCCAAACGCGCGGGTGTTAGTTCTGCTCTAACGCTATGCATTTTGTGGGACAGGACGACGATGGCTGGTGGCTAGTGGAGTTGAGAAACAAACGTGGCTACGTACCCGGCTCCTACTTGATCGAGCGTCCGATTGAGGAGCCCAAGCCTGAGCCGAAGAAGAAAAGGAGCGCCTTCAAGAGCAAGCCCAAACGTAAGCCAGGTCTTTGCACGCAGTGCTCGACGCAGAACCCTGCGGAGGCTCGCTTTTGCCGAAGCTGTGGCAATAACCTGATGGCTTAACCGGCACATGACATTCGTAAGAAGAATGCGAACCAAGCAACAAGCGGCAGTTTGACTAGAGAAAAGAAGGTACGCGGACGGGGAGACACTGACCGACCTGGCCTTATGAGCCGTGCGATGGGCGCGGTGGTGGCTCTAGATGCTTTGTGCTCCAGCGAGTGTACAAGAAGAGAAAATTCTCCTGTCCCCTGTTCTCCTGTAGGTGTTTTGCGCTAAGGAAATTCACTTCAGCGTCCCAGTTGGTGTTTTTGTCGAACTTGCGCAGCCATCAACTTGCGCAGCTCTCATCGTGGCTCACTTGTGCATTTCCCGGGCGAAACCCACACGGACAGGTTGCGCGACTCAAGACAATCATGTGGAGCAGAGTGCTGTCGGGTTCGAGTCGGGCTGTGCTGACAGGCCCAACGTTAGCTCTTGGTCGTGGAAGTTCACGCGGGATGCAGTCTCGTCGCATCATCCGCATGTGGGATCGGGTGCAGCCTTCGCTCTGGCATCCGTTGGCGTCGCTGGAGCAGTCGCTGATGGATGTGGAGGTCATGGCTCGCCGAGTGTTCGCGCCTCGCTTCCCTCCGTTTGCGCCGTTCATTCCGAACTTGCTGCCAAAGCTTCATCATGATGACGATGATTTCTTCAAGGACTTGCCGATTAAGAGACCGGAAGAAGTGACGAAGGCGACACTGGTGGCGGCGACGCCGAAGTACAGTGCCAGCGGCGTGGAGCTCACGGGGAAGGAGGGATCTACTGAACCTCAAGAGAAGGAGGGAACTGCTGCTGCTCTTGAGAAGGAGGAACCCTCGACTGGGGCAGAAGGCACCGTGCCGCACCCATCGTACACGTCGTACTCGTACAGCTACTCGACCGTGCTGGATAACAGCGGCCACCGCGTGGGCACGGCTCGACGTCGCTACGAGGACTCGACGGGACGTCTCAAGGCGACACACGAGCGCGAGATTGATGGCAAGAAGCTGAAGATGCTGTGGCAGCGCTCTAACACGCAGGATGAGGGCGGACACGAGACGGTCTGCTCGAGCGGCAGTCCCGAGGAGTTCGAAAAGGAGTGGCTCGAGACGCCGTTCGGGCGCGCCGAGGACGAGGAGCTGACCAAGTGGCTGGAGGAGCGCGAGCGCACCGTGTACCAGGCATTCGGCATCGACTACAAGCCGGACGAGATCGTGGAGAAGCTCAAGGCGGGCGACGAGGCGACGCAGCAGCAGCTGAAGCAGACCCCACAAGAGCGCAAAGTCGTGGAGGAGGGCGGCCGAGAGCGCAAGGAGACGATCGAGAAGATGTCGAAGCGCCAGGAGGAGGAGACAACGCCGCCACAGTTCACGTCGTAAGTGGCAGGCCCCCACAAAGCCGGAAGACCGCAAGGTCGTGCATGTTGAAGCGAAATGCGAGCTGAAGTGAGCGCACCGAAATGCTTGCGTTAATATGACGTTATGAAAAGAATCCATGAAGTGCGTTTTTGCGAAACACGGTGGCCTCCTGATTTTGAGCATAGTATAACCAAGATAAAAAGGCCCACCATACCGCAATTTGGTACCGAAAACAATAGCCATCGAGAAACCATGATATCAAACTATTGAGTCCCTTGCGGTACACTCAGTATGGACACTTTCGTGCCTTTGCTCTGCCCTGACCAGCAGCCACGAGACTCACTGAGACGCTGAACGAGCAGCGCCACGAAAGCGCCTACGCTAGCACCACCAGTCGCATTGTACACCACCAACGCTTGCGCCTCCTTCCTCAAACTGCCCTGCTAGCCGCACGCTTTGTCCTGCACGCACTGCAAACTTAAAGGGTGCGAGTGAACCCACATCTCGGACTCGTGCTTTTCCTTTGCGCCGCGCTGCCGTCCAGCGCTCACTTTGTCTTTTGCGCCTTCGCTAGCAATGGACCCCGAGAATCCCCCGCCTCCCCTTCGGATCGCCCACGGCCGCAGACTTGCGCCGCCCTCTGCGCAGAGGGCCGGCGCCCTGCTGCTGCTGCCCAAGTTCTCCACCAGCGCCATGATCAAGGAGAGCGGTGCCTGGACGCGCGAGTTCAAGTA
>JAABLK010000607.1:0-21787 GCA_012295415.1 Phytophthora chlamydospora | reverse complement strand
ATTGCACAAGGTCACACGCCAGTCCCGAGTCAAGCACCAGTTGTTTGATTCAGGATTCTGACCCGTTCCCCAGGCTCTGCCATCCTGAGTGAACGATTGCGATTCTGGAGGTCCGACACGCTATACACCCTGGACGATAAAGGCGTTCACCCGCCTCGCCTCACTATTCTGGCGCGCGGTCAGCTTTAAGAACGTCCAGCACTCGCCGTCTTCAGGCTTCGGCGAAATGAACCCCAGCGGCTCCTATGCGTCGACGAAAAATCCAGAAAGCAACGAATAGCAACGGATTTTCCTGTGCCGCAGTCAGTCTGTTGGCGAGGATCCGAACGCAGTCTCTAGAGTGGCTTTCAAGCACGACTGCGCGGAGGAGAGATGGCACTGGACCAGAGCATCCGAGAAATAAAGGAGAACAGCGGCAAGCAGCAGAGTGAGAACAGCCTTCTTAGAAGTGGCATACGAAGGAGACTTGAGGAGAACAGTATGACTGAAGGGCAGCAGCACACAGTGGACGTCAGCGCTGCGTTGATGATATAGCTGCACTGCTTCACCAAGCTCTCGCAAGTTCTCGTCCAAGTTGAGGACCAACGGAACGGCAACCGGACCCGGCATCACTACTGGTGAAGATTATGCCGAGGTAATATCGATTGTAATCTGCACGTTGATCGCTATGGGATTGAATGAGATGGAGCAAGTAGCTGCTTAGCGGAGTTTTGGTTGTAGTTGTCCAAACAAACTGCAATCAAGTTTTTCGAAAATATATATATTAAGTGGGCTGGCGGAGTCAGCACGCCAACTCGTTTTTCTACACAATGAAAAGTGCATTAAAAAAACTGAAACAAACACGCTTGCTTTGCTGGCTGAGGGACCTCGCGCTTGAAGAGACTCGAACGAGGCTTGAGGAGCGCTATAATTGTCCCATCCGGGTTGAAGCAACAACATACATACATACCAGCAGCGATTCCGGTCGCCAGTAGCTCTCGTCGCAACGATGAGGAGGAAGACATGCAACAGGAGGGGGAGGAGCAGGAGGAGGCCGAGCTGCTTGCCAAGAAGCTGGCGGCGGCGTTGATGCAGACGCAGGAGGACCACCCGACGCTGTTCATCCAGAAGCAGAAGCACAAGTGAAGTACAAATTGAGGCGTCATCGTTTTGTTTCGCTGCAGCGGTTGTTAGTGGCTAACTTAGTCGTCGTGGCTGAAAGTGTTGTGATCGTCAGCGATGAAGCTGTTTAGCTGGTCGATGTAGCCATTTAGTAATGAACGGACAGTAGTCATAGTAGCATAGTTCTACACGTGATGAAGTCCATAACAGTTTTGTGAGAACTACAGCTCGCAAGTGCGGCAGCTCGTACTTGTAAATCTGGATACGCAGGTACGAAGAAGAATGTTTCTGGTATCCTTGGGGTAAAATCCAGAGCTGCTCCAGGCACAGCACGGCTTTGTAGTTTTTTTTTTAGTAGCATCTTGGCGCTGGGCCCAATGTCTCCAGTTGCTCAGGAAATTGCACCCTGAAGCTGCCCCAAAACCTGATTTGTCCTTAAGTTAAGGACAAAGGCTTCAACCCCAACACTATAATCAAGAACGGAAACAGTGATTTTGGCTCAGATGACGAGCGCGGACAAAGCACGGATTAATGAGCTGGGGCGTCAAACACGGCAAGCACCAGTTTGCCATAGTCGCCGCTGACTTCGCCCTGGATGCGGTCGCGCAGCTCCTTGCCGTACGTCTTCTTGTACACCGGTCGGATGTCGCGCAGCACGAGGTGGTAGCGCACGAGCGCCGCACTCAGCGCCTTCTCGTCCGTGCCGAAGCCCTTCATCGTGCTTTCGAACAACTCCGAGAGCAGCACCAGCGGCTCCAGCACCATGCGCACCAGGAAGAGCAGCGCATCCTGGGCGTCACCGTTGAACTCCTTCTTGACCGCTTGGGCAATATCGTGCTTGTGCTGGGCCACGTAGGCGGCGTTGACGGCGCGCAGGTGCTGGGGCGGGCTGGTCACAAGGATGTTGATGAACTCTTGCTCCTTGGTGCCCATGCGACCCTCGCCGGCTTTGTAGAGCGCCTTGGCGTCGGCCTCGGCCCTCTGCGGGGTGTGCACGGCCGGGGTGAACGGCTCCAGCGGCGCCTGCAGCGAGGCCAGCACCACCTTCTTGAGGTCGCCACTCAGCTCGCTGTTCATCTCCGCGCCCAGGTCCTTGCCAGTCTTGTCGAAGTAGGTCTTCTTGAGGATACCCATTTCCTCGTTGGTGCGGCCCATGACGATGGGGTAGATAAGCTTCTCCTTGGTGCCCAAACCCTTGGTGGCCTTGCGCAGGACGGCGGCCTCAGCCTCGGGCAGCGGACGCGCGATGAGCTGCAGCAAGTAGCCGAAGTCGCCCGACGTCTCGTTCTTGAGCGTCTTCTTGAGGTCCTTGCCGAACATCTGCTGGTAGCGCACCGAGATGAGGTAGCGCTGGTCCGCCGACTTGGTGCCTAGCGTGGCGATGAGCCCCTTCTCGTCCGTGCCCATGCCCTTGCACGCGTCGTGGATGGCCTGGCACGTGTGGTCGATGTCCGCGGAGAAGTTGAGAAAGGCGCCATTGTACACGGCGTGGTTCGCGGGCGGGTACAGGTTCAGCATGGCAGGAGAGGAAGACGCTGGTCTGGAAGGAGAGACTTGAGCTTGACGAGGAAGATTCGGAAATGACTGACGACGAAGGATACTTTTGAAGCACCTGATATTTTGGAATAATATAATGGATGTTTTGCTCAGAAAGATTTCCACTGGATTTTATCTGATTGTCACTTAAGCTGATTCTAATGCAGATCATTAAAGCTGAATATCGTGCGTAACACTATCCGGTGGAATCCTGCCAAACAAACAAGATGCGCTAGGGTTTGGGGTCAGTTAGTTTCCAGTCGCACACTTGCGTTCACTATTACGACCAATAAATTCACTACCTCAACTAGTGATATAGAAGATCGGAGGTTTCGAGCGTCGAAATTCGACAATCGAAATTGTTCTTAACGGTTCTTCTCGTTAAGAACGGCGAAATTCTTCCTGTTCTTAACGGTTCTTTCGTTAAGAACGGGAAGTAGCTTTCTGGGCAAGCGCAAGACGAGAGACGATGCAGCAGGTGCTTTACGGGACCCTTCCCCGCGCGCCCGTGTCAAAGGCTGTTGCCTGGGCTCCGTGGGGGACAACGTCCCGCTGGTCAACCAGCCCTGCCAGCCATTGGGCCTGGCGGTGTGGCTGCTACACGGCGCACGAAGCGTCCTGCCCCAATGCAGTTGCTGCCCCACATCGAGGGCTTATATCCGGAATTTGTGCGGCCTCCACCGACCCGGGTCACGCGATGGGACCTCGGTTTCGACCGTGTGACTGTCTTCGCAACAAACGACACGCTGTTCCCTCTGGAGCCCGCTGCAGTGCGCAGGGGCATCGAGCTGCCAGTGCTGGCTGCTCCACCATCGCCTCCTATCCACGAGCGACTGCCGTCCGTGCCGGAGCCAAGGCCACGTGAGCCGGAACAATCGGAGCCTTTCTCGGGACGCTGGCGGCTGACCTTGCCCGAGCGGCGAGTTGTCGTGGTCGGCTGGCTGCGAAGCCTCCGGCGATGCAGAGAGTCACGCCCCACCAAGCCTGAGTATGTGATCGCCGGCGCATTGGTGGGCGTTAAATGGACCACCGCGAGAGATTACTGGCAGCGGCGCGATATACCTCATGACATTGTCGGTCGTCCTCGCCTTCTCCCCCCGGAAGAGGCAACAGCGGGTCTCCCAGAACTGCTACGAACTATTTGGGAGGCTAACGAGTATGTCTATGCCAGCTTCTTCATCATAACTTCTGAGGTGGTGGCCCGGGCGCTCATCCAACGCGCCAAGGACGGTCTGCAGGTTCTTATCTACACAGATGGTAACGAAGCTGCAGGGGGAAATTCCGACTCTGCAATTATTGCACTGTTGCTAGCGGCAGATATCAAGGTGAAGGTGCGGCCCAGCAGCAGCATGATGCACGAGAAATTCATGTAAGTATTTGATTATCTGTTTTTACTATAGTTATCCTCTGAACTCGTTTTCATTTTAGGCTTTTCGATGGCACGATGCTCTTCATCGGGTCCAGCAACGCGAGCGTCAACGGCCTCGGCTCCATCGAGCGACCAACCCCAAGCAATCAAGAGGCCAATGTCCTGCTTGGAGCGGAAAGGTCAACAATCAGTGAGTACATAATATGTTATACCTCTCTAATACGCTTACTTACTTTAACTTTAATGTGCGTTTGTTCAGCCGACTCATTCCGACGAAAGTTTGTCAAGGAGTTCAAGCTTGCGAATGATGTGGAGTCTGTACTCGGGAAGAGTACAGACGGGAAGAAAGTGAAAAGAGCCCGAGGTTCAAGTTAGTATGCGATTCCGACTTAACCCACGGTCTATTATGGGACAATGGCTTGATGATCCAAAAGTGCAAGTACGTCCGCCGGCAGCTCGAACAGGACAACATGCTGCATTGGATTTTGGCACACATAGATAGCTAGCTGCAGTCTTGGATGGACGCGCTCACGCCTGCACCTTGAGGTCGATGACGGCGCCGTCGCTGTCGCTGCCGCTCTCACTCTGTTTCCTGTTTTTCGCTGTCTTTGCCGCTTTTGCCGCCTTGGTCTTGGTCTTGGACGCCAGCGATGTGCTGCTGATGCTGGTGGTCGCCGGCACCATGAACAGCAGGAAGAGCGGCACCACTTTGGCCACGCTGCGGATGGTCACGGCCGTGGCGAGGCCCGCGAAGTTGGTCTTGGAGATCTGCAGGTAGCTGCACAGCCATGAGCCGCCGTACGAGGCCACGGACCACGAGAAGTTGTAGATGGACATGAGCAGCGCAAACATGGTGCCCTCGATGCCTGGCGGGCAGATCTTGGCGCAGAGCACCAGCGACGGCATGTGCTTGAGACGCGCCACCACGTCCGACAGGATCTCGTCGCCGAAGATGAAGAACCGGTCGCCGATGCCGAAGGCCACGTTCAGGCGCGAGACGAGCACGAACTCTGCGAGTGACACGCAAGCCGACGCCAGCTGGATGCGGAAGAACATGCGGCGGAAGGGCATGTCTCGGAAGTAGGCGTTGTAGAGCGCGGTGGTGCCCAGCAGCGTGAAGCTTCCCACAGTGGAGATGAAGCCCAGGAAGGACTTGGAGAAGCCCAGCTCGGCCGTCTTGAAGCTGAACATGGCTTCACCCACGCTAGGTGGCAGTGCGTTGGACAGGAAGATCCACAGCATGGGGCGCCAGCAGATAGGGTCCACCACCACGGACGCCAACGCTCGGCACTGGTCCTGCACCGTTTGGAGGAAGCCCAAGTCTTTCGGGGCCACATACTTCTCCTCGGGGATCTTGATGGAGATGAACACGACGCACATGGGGCCCATGGCGGAGATAAAGAAGACGCCCATCGGGCCGAACGTGTTGAGCGCGTAGCCCGACACCATGGAGCCCATGACGGAGCCGACGGACAGCGAGATCCACGACAGCGTCTGCAGGTTGCCGGCCATGTCCTCGCGCTCGCTGCGCGCGGCCTCCACGACCTTGCCGTCGATGACGACGTCGCAGAAGGCGATTCCCAGACTGGCGACCACCAGGGCCACAAGCGCACCATGGTAGGTCGTGATGAGTCCGGGCATGGAGAGCGAGAAGTAGGCGGTGGCCGAGACGGCGCTGAAGATGAGCAGGTAGGACTTACGACGCGTGCCCCAGATAGGGACGCTGTCCGAGAGCATACCGTAGAGCGGCTTGATGATCCACGGGATGGCGGCGGTGGCACGCAGCGACTCGGACTGAGCCGGGGGCAGCGCCAACGTCTCGTTCAGGTAGTAGCTCGTCCCCAGCGAGCAGAGCGTGCTGCGGATACCCTGCGTGAAGTACACGAAGAAGATCTGCAGCAACAAGCCGTCTCCAAACTGCAGGCGCATGGATTTCCACCAGTGGACGACGGCCTGCGCGCTGGAGAGCGACGCCTTCTTGGCCTTCGGATCGTCTTCGAGGGCAGAGGAGACCGTCGAGGCGTCGGTCGAGCTGTCCACGCTGGGGCTGACACTGCCGCTCTCAATGTCCAGCGCCGCGTCCGCCTTCTTGTTGCGCCCGCGGATGCCGTCGGCGCCAGGGCGCTGGTCCGCAGAGGAGTCCGCCATCCGTAGCCGATCTGGGAATGCTGACGTACAAAAAGAGACAGCAAGGATTCAGTCCCATTTCCGCCAATAAAAAACGACGTTTGCCAAAAAAGGTAAAGTAAAATCGTTAGCTTTGAGCAGGAAATCACCTTCTTCCTTCATGCGCTGCTAGCACCCTCGGTGGGCGCTTGTTTCCTCCTGCAACTATCATCTGTACCTATCTCGTCATACGACGCTGAACGGAGAGGACCTCGCACTTTCGAATCCGCTTCAAGGTGCACAAGTCGTCGACCCGCTGTTGCCTCATCATGCCGGCCGGGTCCCCTTCTGTAGCCACTGAGTTCATGGTCCCTGGCTTGGGGTGTCTCCTGTCCAGAGCGCTGGCCACCGCCGCCCGGAATTGCTCGCCGATGCGCGAGAACGAGCAAATGTGTGGCCACGTGTGCGACCGCCTGTACCAGATGCGGCAGCAGCTCAGCAGCTTTGCCGAGCAGCAACCAGAAGCCTCGGAGGCTTTACGTGGCAAGTACGGAGACGTTGTGGCGAGCTTCGTCAAGTTCTTGAGGAAGCGGCCGGAGAAGAGCTTCATCAAGCGGCTGGCCAGCAACCGCAAGGTGGAGGAGAGCATCCGCAGCTTCCACGACGACGTCGATCGGCTGCAAGACATGCTGGTGACTGGTTCCTCCGTGAGGGACTGGAAAACCCAGTGGGAAGGCGACCGCCGTGCGAAGCTCGAGGAGTTTGAAGCTCTGGCCAACAACGTCAAGGTGCTCACCGCCGAAAAGGGCAACACCAGCTTCGTGGAAGGCCTGTTCATGCTCAAGTTTGAGCTGGAGCACAAGCCGACCGAGTACACGACGCACGAAGTGGCCGAGCTGCATCTGCAGCTGATGAGGCGTACGCTCACCAAGCTCCTGCGGATGTCGGGCGTTAAGTTGCCGGCCGTCCCCGAGTGGTTCATTCCCAGCGACGATGTGGAGTTCGACGAGGACGCCTCTTTCGACTGCGGCTCGTACGGCTCCGTGCATCGCGGCACGTGGTCCAAAGGTGCCCCGGGTGGCAAGGGCGCCAAGGTGGTGATTAAGTGCCTGCTTGTGGACGACGACACGGCCAAGGAGTCCTTCTACAAGGAGGTGAACGTGTGGCGGCAACTCGACCATCCGCACGTGCTCAAGCTGTACGGTGCGTGCCACGTGAGCTCGCCTGCCTTCTTCGTGTGCGACGACGCGATCCACGGCAGCTTCGGCGACTTCTTCGAGCGAGGCCGGAGCGAGCTATGGCGGCTCTTCTACGAAGCCTCGCTCGGCCTCGCCTACCTGCATGCCAAGAAGGTGGTGCATGGCGATCTCAAGTGCACGAACCTGCTCGTGGGTAGCGACCGCAAGGCCAAGCTGTGCGACTTCGGCTTCTCGTACGTGCGAGCGCAGTCGGTTGGGCTGAGTGCCAAGTCTCAGACGGAGGCCATCCGTTGGAAGGCACCCGAGTGTGTGCTGCCACCCGAAGAGGACCTGAAGCCGCAGTTCAACCCGCGCTTCGCCTCGGACGTGTACTCGTTTGGCATGAGCATCATCGAGGCAGTTCAAGGCGACGCCCCGTACGGTATCCTAGACGACGACGAGATCATGGAGATTCTGTTTGAGGAGAAGCCGTACCCTCGTCCAGACGGCATGACGGACGAGCAGTGGGCGCTCGTGCAGAGCCTGATCCATCCGGACTGGCAGCAACGCATCGCTCTGCCCGATGCGATTGAGAAGCTCAAGACGTTTGCAGACGAAGAGGAAAAGCAGCGCTCATCAGGAACTACAGACACACACGAGTGCTCCGTCTGCCAGGCCAGTATGCCGCTCGACTTTGACTTCTGTGGACGATGCGGCACGACAATGACAGCCGAGCGAAGTCTGTCAGAGGCAGCATCGCAGCAGAAGAACGAGTGTCCGAGATGCCAGGAGAATGTGCTGGACACGGATCATTTCTGCCGCCACTGCGGGCTTCGCTTGGACGCCGACCCTGCGTTTGCCTAGCGAGCAGTGCCGCTAGAAGAAGGGTACAAGTACACCGGCGTTAGCCGCACAAAACAAAACAAGTACGCAGTTGAAGCGGAGCCGTTGGAACACAATGCTGATGAAAGGCAAACTACCGCAGTATACAGCCCGATGCCGCGAAGATGCAGCAAAAGCAATGCCTCGCACTTAGACACTCTTGGCCTTTAACGCCCATGGTGACTTCACTGCACTCGCATCAATTTACCTACTACAGAAGATCCAATATGGTAGTGGCAATAGTAATGAAAACAGGCCCCACCCATAGCATCCAAACCAGAAAACTCGTCAAGCGTATGAGCTGCTTTCTCCCACCCAGAAAATCGTCTCCATCTCAATAACGTTTTTTTTAATGTTGGGCTTGTTTGCAACTGTACGCCAACGACAAGAGCACCCAAGAAACCTTGTCCAAGTGGGAACGCGATCCAATACAAATCCAGCAGCCATAGTTTGCAGCAGCGCTAAGCAATAAAACTACATCAGGCACTTCGAGCACGCTGGTTTCCTCGTAGTGTCTTCTGTCCCAAACGTTGGTCTCCATTATGTGCTCTCGAGCTCTCGAACCCACTTTCTTCCTTCATCCAAGAGCTGGTGCGCGGATCAGCAAAGATGATCTAGTGTACATCGGCCATCCAGCTCAAATGTAATTCAGTGTGTGTCCTCATGATGGCGGTGATGCCCTGCCTCAGAAATCCGCACACCTTCGCCTTGAGTTTTATCGAGCGTGGGCCACGAAGCCGGAAACACCGCCGAGAAGAAGGCGTCCTCAATAATACCGATGCACACCATCAGCACAACGTAGCTGAACAGGATCATGTAGCTGTACACGTAGATCTGTCCGATCCACGGAGTGTACGCGACGTCGTTGAATGTGTCGTGGATCTCGTCCCCGTTCGCGACGGAGAAGAGCGTTGTGGCCGTCCCACTCGCACTCTGGAATCGAGGCACCTTGGCGCCGAACATCACCGTGCCAAACAGCACGAAACCAATAAAGATAGGAAACACTCCGACGAGGAACTGCACCACGCGTGGTAAGCCTCGCCGCAGCGTGAGCCCGAGAATGTGGAATCGGGTATTCACCTGCAGGTAGCGCACGAGACCGCCCCATTGCAGCGCACAGCAAGAAGCGAACGTAAAGCACAGCGTATCGTTCAATGAGAGTCGATAGGCGTGGCGCCAGGCCACCAGCAGGACCACGACGGTCACCAAGTTGACAGCGAGGATGAACCAGAACCAAAAGTCTTTGGCAGCTCCTGTTCTCAACGCGAGTGTGAGCATATGACTATCAACGCCATAATGCTGAACAGCAACAGTCTTGATGGTCGCCCACTTCAATGAGAACTCGATCGCCTGCAATACAACAAATAAAAATCATCAGTTTGCTTGTTCTTCTAGTAGCATTGACTTGCAGCCCACCTGGGAGAGGCAAACCACCATCAGTGTGGCCAAAGTAAGCGCCACACTCGTATCCACCAGCACTGGCGGCATATCGTCCTCTTCTTCTGCTCTCCTCCCGTCCTCAAGCAGCGGCACGTGGACCAGGTGGTAGTTCATGGTGACTTCCAGGTGGCCTTGGTTCAGCAGGTCATAGCGTATCACCACCGTCCACTCGTACAGTCTGTCCGTGACAGTCCCTTCCTCTTCCAGCCTCTCTTTCCTCTTCATGCCCACCACCAGCTTGAGTTCCATGGCGTCCAGTTCGTCAAAGAACTGGCGCGTCTCCTGTTGTCGAGCGGCTTTTCCGTCCGTCCGCAGCGGCGCCGGCCACTGCTCGCTGACCGAGCCATTAGTGATGTTATACAGCATATCTACAGTCTGTTCGTCCACGTCCTTCCTCACTGTGAGCAGCGGGGGCGGCATTAGCAATCGTGTCTCGTTTCCAAAGACCAGGAACGAGTCCAGCGCCTCGTCCGCCAGACGGAAGTAGTTCCCCACCGCCCCGTGCACGTGAAGCCGCGTCTCGTCGATGGTGAAAAGCGCGCCCACCGGCATGGCCGACGCTCGAGCAGCGAAGCCCCCGTCGAAGAACTCGTCGTCCACGTTGGCCGCCACCTCCTCCTCCTTCTCCAGCAGGAAATGTGGCAGTGTCTCGCCCCCCGCGTCCACGAAGAAGAGCAGTCGCACCCAGTCGTTGGCCAGTGCGCGCTGGAAAGGGTGCAAGGCGGCTCCCAGCCGCGCACTGCGATACGTCAGCAGAACACAGGCGGCCACGTGGAGCAGCACGCGAAGCAGCGCCAACGTCTTCATCTTGATGCTTGATCGGGATTTGAGACTTTTGGGACGAAAAAGATGAGATCAGACCAATCCGAGGAAAGCTCACGACAAGTACCCCGCCACCAGCTCGTGAATCGGCGGCTCACCGACAAGACAGTGACGCGCTCCAGCTCGGATGAGAAGTTCATCTCTGCGTTCGTCCGAGCGTGGCCATTTTGCCGGATTTGATTGAAGTCGAAAAACTACTTGAAACACTGCAGGTACTTGCTCGAGCTCCAGTACCACGAAATCGTCGGCATAAAGCTCGCACTCTGAGGAGTAGTTGGGTAATAGTTGATCAAGGACACGATCGGGATCTTCTCGCCGACTTGGCCGTCATTGCAGGAGGGCTCGCCACTGGCAAGCGCAGGGCGAGGACGTGAGCACGTAGGTCGGTGTGATGAACCCAGCGCACAAGTTGGTGGGGTTGCTTTCTAATCCCGTTCCTCTACGCTGTCTCTGTCGCGAGGGCTCTAGTCTATCTGCTTCAAGGCGGCTCAAACTACTACAAGGTTTGGGTGGGCGACCTCATGCCAAGGAACCTCTCCAACGAACGTCCCTGAAGATCACCATCTGCACGGGTCCGAAAGATGCAGTAGTCTACATTTCGATCGGCAAACACGAAGCTACGGCCTCGAAGACGAAGACGCCGAACAGATCAAGATTGTTGCCATCCTCAGTCACCAACATGAAGCCTATCACTCTCAGGATCACAAGTTGAAGTGATTGTCCCTTTCTGAAGTAATCCTTAAGTGAGCACTTGACCATTTGATGCATCGATGACCGAGGACGCCGCGCCTCCTCCGCCGCCGCTGTCGCCTCCCCCCGCGCTGGACACGACAACCATCGGCAAGTACATAGCACGTTTCCGTTATGAGAAGCCGCAGCCGCGCGAGTCCCGCGTCTCCGCCCAACGTGGGGATTTCTGGTGGACCAAGTCGCCTCGGTACGTGCGAAGTCCGTCGCCTCCGTCCACGTGGGCATCAGGCGGCGCTTTCTCCTTCCCAGACGACGAATTAGACGACGAATTAGCTGTTGATTCCCCTAAACATGAGGAGGAAAAGGAGTCTTCAGCTCCAGAACCGATAGAAGAGGACGATGATGAGAGCGTCGACAGTGTGGAGAGCAAGTTGCGACGTCGCTTGGGCGTCTGGGAAAGCGACCCCAGGCGTGGCATTAGCGGCAAAAAGATGGAATTCAGTGGTGAGAAGGAGGCGGATGTGATGCAGTCGTGGGGCTCTGCAGACTGGAGCTCGGTGGGTCTACAGGAGATGGACGAGGAGTTGGAAGGCGAGGACCCAGAGGAGGTGATTGAGAGGGTGCGCAGGCGGCTTGGTTGGGGAGGGACATCGGGGGTGAAATTGGAGACTACGCCGAGGTTGAAGCCGCTGGAGCTTCACCTGTCGATGGATGAAAGAGCAGACAGGAAGGAGGCAAGTAGCAGGACAGCGTTCAAGCTCAAGCCCCCGCTGTCTCCAGGCTCGTTCCGACGGGAGCAGACTTCGGATAGTGGCGATTACGGGTCTGCATCGAGTTGGGGGTCATTGGATCACGAGCGAGGCCATGCAAGTGAAAGGGTTGATGAGGTGGCGTCCTCGATGAGTAGTGCTGGCGCTAAGAGCATTCGTGAACAAGTGTCGATGATGGAACGAACTTACGAAGAGAAGCAGTCTGTGGTGGATGAAAATGAGGAGAAATTGGCTGCACAAACGACGAGTTCAGTGGATGGAAGTGACACATCTAGCAAACGTGGGGCGATAGATTGTGCGATGCAAGCCAGTCGTTCGTCGGTTGATTTGAACCGCTCTCAAGAGTCAGAACTATCGCGAGAATCTAACCACAGCTTTCGCGGATTGGCAACCGCAATAGACGATACACTTGCAGAAGGCCATGAGGAAGGTGGCCGCTTCGACTCTGGCGCTTATACCAGTGAGAGAAAAGAAGAAGATGAAGATACACCGAAAGAGCAGTGCGAGCCACCAGAGAATGACACTGTTCATCGAGTACCGGAGCTTCCGTTGCTACAGACGTCAAGTCCCGCGCGACCGAAATCGGTGGTGGAGCGAGCATCCAGCGGTAGTCTTCCGAGACGCTCTCACGAATCGAGCTCGTCATTGCGCGGGAGTGAGGGTATTATTCCACGTGAAACAACAAAGACCCTCGATAGTCTCGTGAGCTTGGTGGTGCATTCGTGGGAAAATGACTTCTTCACGGACCCTGAACCTGTAGATGTCGAGCAAGGTGATGTCAGTGGAAGCGGACAGAATTCAATCGTCCCTGACGACAGTGCAACGAATGATTCAACTTCACAAAACGTGTCAGTCCACTCAAAAGATGGGAACGAAGACAAAGACACCCGTAACAGCGCTCAAGATCTGACGATAGCAGTCCCTGTCGAACGAGAAGAGTCGAAAGCAATTGCACCAAAGGATATCTGCACACAGCCTGCTCACGACGATAATGAGAAGGGAGACAGCTCGCTTCCCGTCGTGCAACAAACCTCGCAGGTGTCCGTGCCAGTAAACAATGTCAACACACAATCAGATCACGAGGAAGATGAGAAGGAAGACAGTCCTGTACCCGGAGAAGAAGAGGATCAAATTGTTAGGATGCTTCTCGAACGAATTGCGCTTCTCGAGGAGGCTCTGCGGCAGATCGACAGTTGAAAATTGCTGTATTGGCTGCGGTAGTGTTACTCGTTCCTCCAGATGAGCCCTCGCTTCTCAGGTTCACGTACTGGTACGATTTCCTTCCGTGTGACGAACTTCTTCACTGGAGGGGTCAGGATGCTCGTCGTCGATGGGAAAAAGAAGTCTTTCGGCTTTCCTGACGCAGCATCCGTCGCGACGAATTGGTTGCTGTCAGAGGGGCGCAGAGTGCTGGCAAAAGTGGCAGCAACGCAGCCAACGTATTCTTCCTGATTATGAATCGTGACGGGGGCTTTCTCGAGTGGCACGCGCTTTCCACTGGGCAACGACGCGTTCTTGACGATGCGGATAGGCTTCGAACGCGTGGGGCCTCGTAGGATGTCGGAGATTTTATCGAGCTGGGACGGTTTTTCCCGGGGGAGACTGCAGATGTTACCGTGCGCAAGGAACTTGAGCTGCTTCTTATCGACGACAAGCCTGCGTTCCCATTCATCTTGTTCTTTCTGCAGCGCCTCCTCCATCTCAAGTCGGAGGCCTTCCCCACACAAATGCACACTTCGAAAGTAGTCCGGATTGACTGTTCCGTCCCCGTTTGTTCCACCGAAGATCAGGTCTTTAGAGGGCAGCGTGGAGAACTCGGTCCCCTTGGGAGTGCCAAACTCGCCCGAGTCTCGCGACATAGGCTTTGGATGGTTCACGTTGTCAACGAATGGCTGTCTGAGGTCTTCACAACGAGCTTCGCTGGGGGCGTTAGCGTGCTTGTAGTACTCGCTCGGCTGTCGAGGTGCAGGATACACGAAGCCGCGTTGAGTCGTCCACTTTTGGCGATCTTCCTGTTCCTCCGTCTGCCGTAGCGCCTCCGGATTGACCATACTGAGTGCAAGCGACTGGAAGTCACGACTGTACGTGTAAGTGGCGTGTCGATCCTTGGCCAACCTCTCTCGCTGCTTCTCTTGCACCATATCCTGGGTCTACGAAGACAAACAGCAGGCGAGCGTTAAACTAGGCCTCCGTAAGCCAACTAACCCATATCAGGACACTTACTCGGAGCTTTTGACCGCTGTACAGATACACAGGCCCCTGTGTCTTATCTTCAAGCATCTCATCAAGCTGCTTCTTCTCGGCGTATTGAGTCTGCAGTAGATCTGCGTATTTCTTACGCTCCAGGAGGAAGTTTTTCTCGATTCGACTTCGACGCGACTGCTCAAAGCTGGTATTTGTCGAGTCTGTCGGTGCTTTAAGTCGGTTAGTGCGATGTCGCGAGGACTCAGCAGTGCTCTCGCCGTCTTTGGCTTTACCGTGTGAAGGGATCTGGTCGCCTGCGGTGTTGGCTTCGGATTTGGAAGACACACTGGACTTGCCTCCACTAGCGCCGTGGATGTCTTCCAACGTGATGCTTTCTCCGTATTTACTCTCGACTTCGAGCAGCATCTGAGCGGTGGGGAAGAGGTCAAGGTGCTTCACTTCAAGGAGCCGCTGGACTTTCCGCACATCTGCTAGTCGAGTCAAGGCCTGGTGGCAGTTCTCGGACACTTTGGACCGCATGTAAATGTCGGGCGTCGTCATCAGTAGAGGAAGTGGGTACCGGAGTTTGATCCGCTTCAAGTCGACTTCAAACACCGTGTACAACCGCCTGGTGAAGCGGAGCTCGTCGTTGCAGAACATTCGGTAGCCTTGAGCGTCGTTTGGCCCCTTCCGCTGAAGCTGTTCATGGAGATACTTCATGCCTTTATCCGCGAGACCCTCCAAGATGATCATGCGGAATTGACTGTCAATGATTTGCGTGCCAGTGATCACGTCCAAGACTCCGTTCTCACAGTTCGTATTCTCAGTCTCAGTCATTTGGTACGATCGGATGGGGACACCGGGGAGTGCCTTGAGGTTGACTGTGGTCATGGCTTTCGTGACCTCGCCGAGGGTGATGCTGTCTTTGTACGGGATGATCAAAACCATCCGAGAGAATCTGAGGCCAATCGTTGGCTTGCCATCGTCGACCGATGCCGGGTTTCCGCTGTCGACTTGCGTCGTTAAGGCTTCTGTGGGTTCTGTGCTTATCACTTCGATTGGAAATTGCAGTGTTACGTGGATGCTGAGCGAGGCGCCAGTGGACACGTAGGCACCAGGCTCACGAATGACCTTCTCCAGTGGGGATAAGTCTACCGTTGCTGGGAGTTCGCTCTCTTCGCTCAACGTGGCAGTACCAAGTGGACTCGCTCGCCGCTTCATGGCAATGATATCGGTCGTGAGCTTCATACTCATGTAAGGCCTATCGGTGTCGTTTTTCATGCCGCCCATCCGCTGCTTTGCCGTATTGAGAAGCTCTGCGAGTCGAAATCTGGCCAGTCCGTACGGAAAGAGTCGACCAGAGTTTGCAAGCATCAGTCGCCAGTCGCCACGCGCGATATCGTCCACTGCGGACAGTTCCATCGGCTTCGCTGCACCAGAACTTGGATGGTTTCCCACAATGCTTCGAGGAGTGCTGTGTGACGAAGTGGTGGTGGCTGAATCTTGCTGTTCCTGACTGCACGGATCCACTCCCGACGTGTACAAACTCTCCCATTTTAATTGAAACCGTGCCAGCGTTCCTTCCTGCTTGAGGTCCCGATCGCGGATCTCCACTGTCAACGCTGCAAAACGAATCGCATCGACAAGCTCCAATGACTCGAACCGACCGCAAAGCAGCGTCAAGCTGGCATCCCACCGGAGCGTCTCACTCTGATTCCAGCATTACAGAGTTAGCTAGTTGGTGTTGATAATGGTAACCCAAAACAGAGCGCGAGTCTTACCTGACACAGCCCGGGCGTCAACAAGAGACGAGGAATCGAGCGAAGTTGTGTGGAACTGGAGCTGTTAGCCCTCGTGTTGGACGTAGGTTGTAGCAGTTGATCCGGAAAGAAATGGATCAACGCGAAGGCTGGCTTGCAGTAATGTTGGAGAGGGGAGTGTGGCGATGCCCTTCCGATCCCTTGACTAACAGCTCCCGGCAATCGACGGGCCGTCCCGACGGTGATCGTGAGGGGGTTCAGCCTTTTCAGCAGCTCACCCGTCAACAGAGGTTGGTCTACTGTTATCTGGATAGAGAGATACTTGAGGCCAGAAGCTGACGGCATCGGACAGAGGCATTGGCCGGGTTGATGGGCTTCACTTGCGGATTGATTCGATCCAAAGACGCTGCTGTTCAAGTCTCCGGACTCCTGCGTTGGTGATGCCCAAACCTGCTTCACTTGAAGCGCTCCCGACAACAGACTGCTGACGTCCATCTCGTACAGTCCAGCAAACGCTTTGGGAGTGAATTCAACCACTGGAGTGGGCACGAGGGCTGCAGCAGCTGGTGCTTTCGCGGTGGAAGGTTTGGCTTCTTTTCCCTGCACACGTGGTGTAGCTCCAGTTCCTGCGAGTACAGGGTGGTCAAACAGGAAGAAGGACAAGATGGGGTCGTCATCTAGCGCCGTTGCGAACGATTCCGACGCTGCGATGTCGGGGAAGCGCTGCTCGAAGCGGAAAATGGGCGGGGACTGACTCGAGGACTCATGAACAGGCGTCCACCCGTGCCCAGACCCGATGGCGCTTGTCTGTTTCCTGGAGCCATCGAGGAAGCGGAAACGAAACCCTGGAGCCTCGAAGGCGCCGTTCTCCACCGCAGCATCGATTTGCACGTTGAAGGTGCATTTGCGCGTTGCCGATGGATCGACTTCGTCTGGTTTCGTGGCACCTTCCGCGCTCTTCATGTCGGCACTGTGGAGACACGAGGGTCGAAGTGGAAGAGCGAGTGCAGACAGCCTTGGCCACAGCAGCCAGGAATAACCAGGAAATGCGATGCAGCAGTGGTGGAAGTCACATGCTTGTGCTTTGTTCTGACTGACAATACGTCAAGGATGCCACCGCCCAGTTTTCGGTTCGGCATTTGTCGTGGGTGGCCAAGCTCCAACTCTTTGCTAACAGCTCAGTAGAATGTGTGCCTGTCATGGATCGACACACAACAGCACGCGACGACGATGAAGACGATCGTCCAGTAATGGTCCACCGTCTTTGCCTTCTTCTGTGCAGATGCGGAACAGGCGAATGTTTCACCAGGAAAGGCAGTTCTGAAAGGCGAACTCCCGCTGGAAGTATCTCCACTTCGACTGTTTAATTTACAAAGCACTTACATCTTGTTGGGATGCTCACGCACGCACGTTCAGCAGGTCGCGCAGCGAGCTGTCGCTGAGATATTTGCGCACCGCCACGAGCGCTTCCAGCTGCACCGAGCGCAGGAACTCGCTCTTGAGCTGCTCCAGCTGCTCCAGCCCTTCCTTGGCGCCCTGCACGCTCAGGCCCACCTTGTCCTCCTCTGCGAGCCTCGGGTTGATCTGCTTGGCGAAGTGAAACTGCTTGCAATTGCTGAGCTTCTTGAGCACCCGCATGTCGTCGCTGTGCAGCTTCTCGCCAATGTAGCCACGGATGCTCTGGCCGTGGCGCAGGAGGATCATTCCGTTCTCAATGAGCCGTAGCAGCCCTAAGGTGTAGCTTTCCTCCTCTGACTTCCAGCGGCCCTTCCGTAATGGACACATGAGCGCGTAGATGCTGGACGAGTCGAAGCCAACCTTCAGGAAAGTTGCCACCCAGTCGATCTCGTCGTGGCGATTGCGCACAAGGCTCTTGGACTTGAGGAACTCTTTGGATTTGAGCACCAGCGTCGTAAGAGGCGAAGCATCGCGCTTCTCTACGGTCGCTTGGCTGCGAGGAGCTGGTACTGGTGGGGCCTGAACCGCGGCAGCTCTTGTTCTCGTAACCCCTTCGTTTCCACTGTAGCTGATCCGTGAGGCGACTGCAAGAGGCGGATTGACTTCCTCCATGCCGTCTAAGTCACTCCAGACGTAGCGCTGTCTGGACGCAGCCACGCGTCCTTCCGCCGACGCCGTCGTCATGTTGGGGGAGTAGCGTGTGCGCATGAGCGGCTTGGATGTTTCCAATACAGTTAATCCGTACGCTGGCTCATACAGAGGTTGGCGAGGCGGCGGCGTTGGCGTTGGCGACGTCATCACTCGACGCCGCTTCTGGACGGCCATGTCGATTTCCTCTTCTCTCCGATCGTAGTGTCGATAGGCTGGGGCTGGGTAGTTACTGGGCGGAGACACCTGGTGATGGAATCTGCTACCAGTTGCTCTCATGTTCTTCCTAGGAAGTCCCGGGTGCGCCTCGCGGTATTGTGAGGCCACCACTGGGATCTCGGCAGGGATGTGGATCTCGTGGATCTTGTGCGGGTCGATGCTGTGGTGGTAGTACAGCCGGCGACGCTCGGCAGGGTCGTAGCTGGGTCGACCCCTGGGAGGGTCACGTGGCTGCTGTTGCGGCCGCTGCAGGTAGCGAGAAGAGATCTCCGCTGGCGTGGGGCGAACCCGAGTACGAGACTCCTGAGGCCCCGCAGCAGCTGAGACCTCTCGACAGCCGAACTCTCGGTACACTGCACGCCTCATGGCGCTGGAAACGGCGGGAATGTTGCTGGGAAGACGACGAATTGGAGCGGAAGGAGGCGTGTGGTGGTCCCAGTCTAGAGATGAAGGAGGAGGAGGAGGAGGGCGACGCACTCGGATCTCTTGCTCATCTGCTTCTGTAGTGCGTTGCCTCATGATCATGACAACAGGAGGGGAATTGGCACGTGGCTTCTGCATGGCTGCGACTCTTGGTCTGTACGAGTGGAAGTCTCGAGGCTCGGTCGGGAGCTTCCTCTTGCGGGTCTCGAGGGATTCTGGGCTCTCGTCAGGGCCGCGACCGCCTCCGTTGAGCAGCGAGGCGATGCGGGGCAGCATGGCAGCAGCAGGAAGAGGAGGGAGGTCGAAGGGATCTGTAGCTCTTCTAAATCTGGCGTCCGGTCTCAGCGCCGACGACGGTCTCCACTGCGGCTGCGAAGGCGGAGACGACGGCAGCAGCGCGTCAAAGCGCATGGAGGAGGGCGGCGGCTGGTCGCGGCGCAGAGAGGGCGTCGCCATGGCGAGAGCTTGCTTGTGCTTGGAGACGGCAGCTTGTGGAATGAAGTTTGGATTTAGGCGTGGGTTTCGTTATCTGCAAAAAGCTTCTGTTGCGTTCGGTGGCGTCTGGAACTTCTAAAAGAGGAGATGAGGCGCGGGATTTGGGAGGCGTTTTTTATTTCCAGACCGACCGTTTTTGCCGTGTTTTTCAACTGAACACGAACAGCATTGCCGCTGTTTGGCAACGTCTTATGACTCGGGCTGTGAGAAGAGAGAGAGTCAATGCATTTGTCGGAGTGAAAAGGTGCCGCATGCTGGAAGTTCCGGCGTTAACTACAGGTCATGGGTCTGCTAAGTCGCGAGGCGAGGCGACGTTATGATCCATTTTCGGTGGTCTGCATGGCGGCACATTTGTAAGCAGCAGCAGTAGCAGTGGATGCACGTGGATGGATGGCGTGTCAGCTTCCGAGCCACTATCGATAGCGCTCTGTCCTGTCGTCAGGAAAAGACTGACTGGAAAACGACTGCAACAGCCGCCCGTCCTCGGCGCAGCGACGGCCCCCTCCTCGACACGTTCCTCGTGCTCGGCTTTCCGGGGGTTGTATAGCTGGGCTCGTGGGAGGAGGAAGCGCGGCGCTGGGCAGTACAATGGCGACCTTGCGAGTCGCGAGTCGGGTCTATAGTTGAGCTGCCGCAGGTCTAGCACAGGGCTTGACAACAATCTGCATCTGCCGTCCATCGGAATATGCAACAGCATTGGATGGTGACCGCGTGGTCAAGTGCTGCCCCGCAGCACACAGGCAGCACAATCGAGCGGAGAACCGTTTCGGCAGCACACGCGATGAAGCTGCCCCGTGCGTGCTTGGTTCACTTGCCGGGCCATGCTTTGAGCTCTGAGGAAGCGCGGTTGGGAATCGGCTGGTAAAATGGCGAAGTGCCTCGACCATGGCTGGAATGAAGTTTTGAAAACTCCAAGAAAAACGCTCCAACTTCGAGACGTATGCTTGCTGTCCATACGTATGTAGATGACGACAGCAGGGTTCTGTTCAGCTCAGGGCCCCACAACGGAATTGAAAGAGCGCCATTCTCGCTGCCAGTACTTCGGTTACGACGCAACTTTCGCCTGGAAAAGCGTTTTGGCTTCAGCAACGATGTGAGCGTTGATGCGTGGACAGCGAGTCCAGTTGAGCGAGTCCAGTTGAGGAAAGCCACCGCTGGCGATCCGCCAGAAATAATATTCACGGCAATAATTTAGGATCGCAAAGTTCATAATAAAACGCCCATTACGGTGGTCGTAAATCCCAAAAGCTCGGTTCTCGGTTGTACCGTGCTTATTGCGCGTTGGTTCGCTGTGGGGACAGCCACGATGACGATGCACAACCCACTCGTCAAGCCCTGTTGCAGCGTACATGTTCTGTCTGGACACGATTGCGGGACATCTTACCTCCGTCCTCCTTCCCAGGAGATTCCGGAGACGACGATCGTCCCTGCGCTGTCGTTTTCCTGGTATGAAGTCAGTCTTTTCCTGGCAACAGAACATATCGCTGTCTAAAGAAGGCCACCTGTCGGCGTTGCTGTCGCCTCCTGCTATTCACTGCACAGGGATGATACAAACGGATAGCGCCAACCCAAGACCACCGAAAGGCATGGCATCGCCTCGCCTCGCGACTCGCGTGCTTCAGCAGATCCACGACTGTTGTTAACGTCATCCTGTTAATACTGCCGGAAGTTCCAGACCGCAACGCCGTTCGCTCCGAATCAATGCAGTGCATTGACTCTCTCTCTCTCTCTCTCTCTCTCTCTCTTCTCACATGCGAATCACAGCCCGAGTCATAAGACGTTGCCAAACAGCGGCAATGCTGTTCGTGTTCAGTTGAAAAACAAGGCAAAAACGGTCGGTCTGGAAATAAAAAACGCCTCCCAAATCCCGCGCCTCATCTCCTCTTTTAGAAGTTCCAGACGCCACCGAACGCAACAGAAGCTTTTTGCAGATAACGAAACCCACGCCTAAATCCAAACTTCATTCCACAAGCTGCCGTCTCCAAGCACAAGCAAGCTCTCGCCATGGCGACGCCCTCTCTGCGCCGCGACCAGCCGCCGCCCTCCTCCATGCGCTTTGACGCGCTGCTGCCGTCGTCTCCGCCTTCGCAGCCGCAGTGGAGACCGTCGTCGGCGCTGAGACCGGACGCCACATTTAGAAAAGGTACAGATTTACATATTAGAACCTGAACTGGTCCGCCGAGGACCATTGCTGAAATGTTTCTCGAATGCTCGACTACTGAAAGTTGAAGCTGAAGTGCAAAGCTTGAGAAGCACGAAGCTTGGCGCTTTGACAGAACTTGGTTTTGGCTTGGAGCGAAGCACTCTTTGCCAAGCTCTGGATCGGGTGTCAATCGTCCTTCAAGCTACTTCCACGGGCAGCGAGACTTCAGTATTTGCAAAGCTTGTATTCTTAACGATATGAAAAAATGCACAGACGCCAGCTCCTCACCAGTCCACGGACTGGAAGCGCTCGAGCGAGGCCTGGGCCTCTCCCAGGTCCTTCTGCACCTTGATACGCTTGTAAAAAATAGGGCAGTCTCGACTGGAGCACAGCACGTCCTGGTGCAGGCTGCCCTGGCAGTTCTGGCACTGCGTCCACAGCCGCGCGAACAAGTGCTCCAGCTCGTTGACGGACTCCAATTGCCGTGAGAACACCTCCGCCTCCCGCTCCACGCAGCTACGGCACAGCGCGCCCTTGCCGTTCAGCGGCGCCTTGCAGCCCAA
>JAABLK010000606.1:0-21827 GCA_012295415.1 Phytophthora chlamydospora | reverse complement strand
GGGGGGGGCAAAAGCCCCCCCCTTTTTTTTTTGTGGGCGCCTCTTTTTTTTTCGGCGCGCATGTCCACGGCCGCCCCAAGTGGGCCACCCACCCCCCCCCCCCCCCCCCCCCAACCATTCGCGCGGCTTCTCGGCTTCTGCTGCCTGCCAGTAGGCTCCGTTCATGATCTGCGCGACTTGGAGATTCTCTCGTGTTACTGGCGCAACGAGAAGAATATAAAAATCAAGTGTGCCAGCAAAGGCCGCCGCAAGAACGCGAGTTGGCACGCTCCGTTGGAGAGGCAGCGTATCAATTTAGTCGATGGGGTTCATCATTTGCGCGTCGATGGCAGGTGTAATACGCGCTTTAATTGATTAACGCACTGGTGCTGGTCCAGCACACCTCGAGGCTATCGTCGGGTTATCTTAACAAAATTCACCTCTAGCGAAAACCTTACGAAGCCCGAACATTATTGTATTCATTCGCGGCGGCCGGGCCGGCTTGCGACCGACGCTGGCCACCCAATCCACAGCGTCACGGCGCGGGCAGAAGCAGAAGCTCCGTTGCGAGAACCGGACAGATTCCTTCCCCCGATCATTGATCGACGAGGTGGAGGAAACGTCGAGGCAGCTGGCCGCTGTGCGCCGCCGAGCACGAAGGATTTGCCATTGTTGAAGCGCCGCTACCAGATGATGGCTGCGCGTGCGGGATACATGTAGCTCGCTAACTAGCCAACATCGTGGCGGGGCGCGATGAGGAGACCGCGAGACGGCCTCCAGCGTGCGGGTGCACTGTATGACTCACAGTGGCGTCTTAACGGAGCCCTTCGCCACGCCCGTACCGTACGTATTGTGTGGCTCATCAATGCGAGCGAGATGCTTCTCGGCGCGTCGCCTGAGCGCGTCACTGCTGCGAGACGGCGCGTTGATTCTTATTCACTTCAACAACTGTCGTTTTGTCGACAGCGCGACCAACCGACGTGGAGGGGACACCTGTCGGCTCGGCATCTTCACGTCTCACGGCTGAGACTCTCGCGGGAAAAAGCTCGACGCCGTGGCGACCTGCCAGCACTGCATTGCGACGCAGCACGCACCGGCAGACCAAAGCGGCAGGCTTCTCGCTGGACTGGCCGCTCGACCTTTTTATTTCGGCGTGCCGTCGCGGCAACTCAAGCTCAGCAATGGTGGCCGTGTCGTTGGCAGCGGCGGCTTGACAGCGCGGCGCCGGCTTAACGATGCCGAAAGGAAGCTTGTTTGTCTGCTGCGTGCGTGCTGGCCAGGTGCTCGCGCGCGGGGCTTCGTGGCCACGCTTTCATTGTCGCGGAGGCGCCGCACGTCACCGTTCCTCAAGATAAGCACTGGAATTTTTTGCCTCAACTCGACGCGTCGATCCGGCAACGGAGCTGCACTGCAGCCTCCAGGCTGGAGTACAGACTAACGTGAGCTCGTCGCTGGCTGGCACTTGCGCTCGCGTAGACGGCTGCTTGTTCGCCATCGAAATCGCCATTCAATCAGCACCGGCTCGGAGCCAGACGCTCGCTGCGCCTACTTTTGGTAGTCGCTTGTCCATACAGTAGCGTGCAACGTGCACACGCAGCCGAAAGGACAGGCGGGACAAAGGACAGGATAGTGCTGCCACCGCTTGCTGCCCACGAGTTTGCCGGTGGCTACGCGGCGATCCAGGCAGCTGGGCTCGCAGCGCAGAACGGGCCGCGTCATAACATTGAGCTTATGCCCGAGATTGCCAGCCTGCCAGGGCGGTGCTGCGTTCGCGAGGTTCGCACCAGCAACGCACCCACTCGATGCTGGTCCGAGCGAGCTCAGGGCTAGCGGCAAAAAGCGCTTGCAGCACTTAGCTATACATGTAGTACTGATCGAGCTCCCACGACAACGACGACGACGACGACGACGGCATGCATCGCTACGAACAAGCTGGGCATGTCTACGGCGTGCAGCGCCGTGAGCGGCTCCCGTCACGCACACGCCGATCGCGCTGAGCTCTCGCGAGCCTACACGACGCCTACCCAGCTGGGCGGCGGATCTGTGGCTGGGGCGAGGCGAACCGCTTCGCTGTGTACGCGACTGAGCAACACGGCGCCGCCAGATCGCGCGTGTCGATCGTCGACATGCACGAGAGCTCCGCGGAGCTGCCTGTGGAGCAGCTCGGTGGAGCACCCGGGCTCCGGGCGCCAAGTGGATGCACCCGCCACCAGCGGCACGACACGGTCTGCCAACCGATGAACCAGCACCAACAGACAGGCTGACGCTGCGTGACCGATTCTGAAGCTGAGGATCTCGTGATGCACCGTACCGAAGTGACTTGGAAGTGAGTGATACCGCTATTGACCTTGTTATCAGTTGAATGCAAGTATAAAAATTTACTCGCCCTCTACGATAAGCAGCTCCTGGAGATTGAACCTTGTGACGAAGTCTGAAGCCGCCTCGCGTTCCTAGACGCAGAAGCATCGTTAGAACATCGTATAAAAAAAAAGAAGTGAAGAGGATATTGGAGTTTTACCTTGCATTTGAAGGTGGCCTGGAAGAACCTGCGTGCGAAAAGCAGCACAAACTCGCACAGAAAAACCGTGTCGGTGCCGTATTGCGCCCCGTAGAAGTACACTTGCAGCACATTATCCTTCTGCTCAGCAGCGACGACGTGAAAGTCATTCGCGCCTAAATGCCGCTCCAAGTCGGCTCGAGTCGGCTGGTTCGAGAAGCTACACGAGAATGCACCGCTGGCACGCATCAAAGTGGTTGGAGTCAGTCACACCTCGGTTATGACAGCAAAACTATGAGCTAAGGTTGTCCAGACTAGCAGAATGAAAGCGTACGTGGTCTCGGTTTGTTTCCAGAGCTGCCAGAAGTCTGGCGCTGACAGGTTTGCCTCTGGATCCATTAGAAACACGGGAGAAGCGAACGGAATTTGGTGCAAGCTTTGCGGCTCCACTGGTGGAGACATATCCACGACAGCATGCGTGACAGTAGCTGAGACTCGAGGTGAAGCCGGTCGTGCTCCAGGCTGGCGACGGGCTGAGCGCGGGGCCGGAACTTCACCGTCGCCTTCCATGGCGAGCTGCAACTGGGACATTGTGGCGTTCCCCTCTGCGTTGAAAAAACCGATGTGGTTCCTGTTTGCAGTATCTTTTGAACTTCCCTGTCGCCGAGGCTTTCGCTGTGATGCCGTCCTGCTTGGACCACGTGGAGACGTGTTGACAGGCTGAACAGCGGCAGCACGGGTATCCATCGAGTCATCGTCCGAGTAGCTTCCGTCGTCGCTATCATCAGCAGCATTGGGCTTTCGGGGACGTCGAATATCGGCGAGAAACTCCGCCCTGCAGGCAGACAATGGTAAGCAAAATCGAGGTTTTGCCAGTGACGAGGAGAAACGTAGTTCGTACCCGAAGAACTCGTCTGCTTGCGAGCCTTTGCGATGAATCGTACGCAGTAGCCAAGGAGAGATCACGAGGTGTACCTTCCATAGAGAAGAAACAAAGCTGTTAACCAAGCACACATTTGATCGATTGTGTTGTGCTGCTGACTCACGGTAACCATGATGAGAGTGACGAGGTAGATGAGGTTGGCGTTGGACGACGAAATGTACTGCACTTCCACCAGCCCGAACGCCGATATCGTCGCGATGCCGAGCCATAAAGCTGCGTCCACAAAACACAAAAGATGATGAGTACGCTGAAGAACAGCGGATCAAAACGAGGGAAGCCAACCGATTGCCCACGAGCCGACTCCGAGGATGAAAAACGAGCGCACGTGCATGATCAAGTGGTTCCCGTCTTGCTGCAGGCTGCGCCATTTGCCGTCGATATAGAAGCCGTGGAGGCTGAAAAGCACGGAAACGCCCCCGTAGATGAAGTACAAGTTGAGCAAGCTCACTTGGCCGCTAACTTTGTGGAACTTAAGGATGTGCGAGTAGTAGCCTCGAATCACCTGGACACAACGATAGCAAACCACGTGTTAGAGCTACAGCCTCTGCGCGTGCTGACCACGAAACCCTTGGTAAAGCGCAGCTCACCCCGCCGAGGATGAAGGCGACGATCGCGAGGAGCCCGATGATCACTCCGAGAATCACCAGACGGCGCCGAATCTTGTTGAGGATGGAGCGCTTGGTGCGCTCGTACTCTTCTCGTCGGATCTCCACCACCTGAGCGCCACGCATGTCGTGGCGAAAGTTCTGCGAGACCAAGTCGCCGTCAATGATCGTAGTACAACTTCAACTTCGGACCAAGCCTCACGTACGTTCGGCCGCATCACGGACCCCGTCGCCATCGTGCCGAGACTCGTTCAAGCTCAAGTGACAAGACAAGAAGCAGGTTTGGCGAGGACTGCTCACTATTTTTATAGGTATGAAGGGGAAAAATATGCTGAAAAGGGGATGATGCTGTCGGATTTTGTCGTCTATCTGCAGGCCAGTAGTCTGTGCGACTGCTTTGCTGTCACCTATTTCTTGACCTCGATGACCTTCACCTTGGCCTTGCGGGTCTTCTTGGGGCGACCAATCTCGATCTGGTTGCGCTTGTGCAGACTGTCGAACCGATCCAGGAGCGGGTTGCCCTTGGGCTTGAGAGTCCGCAGGTTGCCTGTAAGCTCCTCCGAGAAGGACACTGGCGTCTCGCGGTCCAGCTTGCTGCAGGGTAATAAAACAATAAACGTGGTTAGTATCAACGTCCGAGGAGGTACTGAGCAATGCCCTTCGCGCTGCACGTACGTGTACTTTCCGGCCACGCGGACGAGCGGCTCCTCCTGCAGCTTCTGCTCCAGCTGGAGCTTCTTCAGCTCCTGCTTCTTGGCCGCCTGCTTCTCGCTCTTCTTGAGGTCCTGGAGAATATGCTGCGAGCTGGATCGTTACGAATCCATACACGAGTGAGCTTCAACACACCACAGAAGATAATAGTCAAGAATGCACAACGTACGCGTTGATCTGCTTGATGATGGCCTTCTCGCCGCGCCGGATCGTGTGCTCGAGCTCCATCTGCTTGTGGCGTGAGCGCTTGTTGCGCTGCGAACGCGTGACCTTCTCGGGTAGCTTGCGCTTCTTGGCCACGCCGTTCTCGTCCTCCGAGTCGCTGTCCGAGTCCTCCGAGTCGGACGAGTCCTGCTTGATGTACTGCAGCGTCTCCTCCGACAGGCCCTTGGCCACGGGCTCCTGCATCTGCGACCGCTTCTCACGGCGCTCCAGTTCATTAGCCACAGCCTCGGCCATGACATCCTGGTGGGTCTCAAAGTCCGGGTGGTACGACTGGCCAGCGGCCGCCACCTCCACGGTGGGCACCTTGTACTTGGTGGAGGCCAGCAGTTTGCGCCGCTTGGTCTTCTTGACCACCACGGGCGCCACGTACTCATCCAGCTGCTGGTTCTGCTCGTCTTCCTTGACGCTGCCGTCCTGGCCCCAGAGGCCCTTGACCTGCGTCTTCTTGGGCTGCTCGGGCTGCTCAGCCTGCGGCTTCTGCTGCTGCAGCTTCTTGACAGCCAGCTGTTCGCCCTTGTTAAGCTTGGCCACGTCCAGCTTGCGCGTACTGGCTAGCAGCGGGTGCTTCTGCAGCTTGTCGAGCTTCTGCTTCTTGGTCAAAGGAGCGTCGACGTCTCCACCCTTGCTGTCCACCTGGAAGAGCTGCGGCGCCTCCACATGCTTGAGCTTCTTGTCCTCAGCATCCTGACGAATGCTCTCCTCCACCTGCGCGCCCACTTCCTTGACGCGCTGCTGACGACGACGCTTGCTGCTGCCCATGATGCCTACTGTGTCAATGTGCACACCCCTTCACAGCCAGTGTTTAAAATTGCGCTACCGCCACTCAATTTTGAGGGGTCCACAAAGAATATATTGTGACGTGCAATGTATGATGTGTGTTTTATTATTGCATCACCTGAGTTCATACAAAACATCAGAGAAGAGGATGGCGCTATCCCCGAAGTACGCGCGCGTGGGCGCCGAGGAGAGCCGCGACGACCTGGCGCTGGTGCGGCACGGCAGCGGCAAGTTCTCACCCACGGGCCTGTCGCCTCCGCCGGCGGCGCAACGCAGCTTCACGACGGAGGACCTGCCTTCTTCCAAGTCTATCGTCAACTTGGACCTGGTGGAGACTAAAAAGCGCTCGGGCTCGGACATCTTCGAGAGCAGCAAGCTGGCCATCATCAAGGGCTTCCAGGGCGTAGGGCTGGATCGCATGGTGAGCTCCGTGCAGCGCGCCTTCTCGCCTGACGACTCGGAGCGCGTGCTGAGAACCGAGTGGCTCGTGGTGGAGACGGAAGATCAGCAGCTGCAGCAACTTCAGGAGGCCGTACACAAGCTGCAGAAAGCTTTCAAGTTCTCCAACAGACTCAGGACGCTCGTCAAGCTGGCCAACAGCACACTGGCCAAGTGTGACGAGCTCGTGGAACGCAGTCAGACCCACGTGGAGCAGTGCAACCTCATGTTCGCCCAGTGTACCAACGAGGTCGCCACGCTCACCGATTACCTGTCAAAGCTGCGCGAGGCCGTGGTGCCGCCTTTGCAAGATAAGAACATGAACGAGGAGAAGAAGAAGGCTCGAAGGGCCGAATGGGCGCTGGCGCGTATGGCCCAAAGCGCGCAGTCCATGGTGAACGAGATGCGCGAGAGTCTCGACGAGCTGGACGACCTCACGACAGAGTGCACGAAGCTCATGGTGCAGTCAATTACGCTACTGCATATGAGAGGACGATCGGCGGACTTCAGCGGCACGGGAGTGGCTGCTGGTGCGGCAGGAGTGGTGGCCGGAGCTGTGGTCGGTGTAGCCGGAGTGGTGGCCGCACCGGCGACGAGTGGACTCAGCATTCCGATCTCGCTGGCCGGCAAGAGCTTGTTCCTCTCGGGCATCGCTGCGCTGACGCCGTCTAGTATCATGCTCAGCCGTACGTGGCTTTAGACATGGTGGTGGAGATTGTAGTGACTGACATTGTTGCTGTTGTCGTGTTTAGGCCAGAGCCAGCAGCTCAGTGGACTGTCGTCGCTGGTGGTGAACCTCAAGTCGTGTCTGGAGATCATGAACCAGAAGCGGGAGGAGATGGCCATTGCCTTCGCCGCGTGCGAGGGTCTCGACCTCGACATCAAGCAAGCGACGGACTTCTGCCAAGACGCCATCGAGCTCGAGAGCTCCATCTACGTGCGTTGGGTTTGATGCAACGACCTATTATCGCGTGGCAGAGAGAATTGACGTTGTTGTATGGTTGATACAGGAGAGCTCGTGGGGCTTCATCGAGGACATCAGCGTGAAGCTCATGACGCTTAACCAGTCGGTGGAGCTCTTCCAGGCATCGCCCAGCATCTGGCACTTTTGCAAGTCGGAGGACGCCATGTACCAGTACCTGCTGGCCGAAGAGGAAGAAAACTAACTGCCACAACCCGTAAGATCACGTGGCCGTGGACAAAACAGTCAACCACCACACAGCAGAGGCTTGAACCACGCGTCCAGGAGGACGTTTGTGGACACGAGCGTTCATTTTGTATATGTAGCCATTTTACCCCAAAGTACCGTACATATCGGAAATTGTGCCATTTCCCACTTCACCCTTTCCAGTCCTCAGTCCCTGGCCATGGATCTGTATGCCGATCTGCCGCTGGCCAAGGGCGCCAAGGCGTCCTCGGCGCTCGACGCGGACGGCAAGCCCAAGACCGCGCTGTCCTCCACTAGCTCAGGTATGTTTGTCCACATCTCATAGCTACTAGGGCCTTCTCCATCGCCTTCTAAAGCCACGTCGTAATGTATGGTCTTTCTTGTTTTTCTCGCCTTGCAGTGTGGGCCAGCACGCCGATGATGGTGCCACAGGCGGCCAAGAACAGGAGCAACCGGGCCATGGCGGTGGTCACAAGTGTAGGGCTGTTGTGGCAGTAAAACGCATGCCCAACCCCACTCATGACTCAACTTCTTTCTTTTGATCCTCTCTGTAGAGCACGTCCATGCTGCCCAAAGCGCTCGCCGCAGGCAGAGGTAAGAGCCCGACACGGCCGGCCATCGCTTTGGCCTTCAAGCCGGCATCGGTGACCAAGCGGACCACGGGCGGACAAGTGTTCCAGAAACAGGAGCAGGTGAAGCCGCGGTCCGTCGGCCGAGGGCTGGGCTACGTAGCGGCCACGGAGGTGAAAGTCACGTCGGTACAGCAGCAGAAGCAGGAGGAGAAGGACATGGATGTTGCAGTGGCCGAAGCTGCAGGCGGGCACTTCTTCCAGGCCACGTATCGAGACGAGTACCACCCGGCGCGGCCCAACAGCTACGAGGTCTTCTGCAAGGATAGACAGGAGAAGAAGAAGCTGGATCAAGTGAAAAGAGAGCTCAGTCGACGCCAGAAGGAGCAGGAAAGAGAGGTCCGTCGGTAGAGAGCGGATGTCGGTCTGGAAGATGTTGTTGATGATGATGTCGTGGTGTGTTATAGGGCAAACTGGAGCGTGAACAGCTCGCCAAAGACCTGGCCGAGGGACGAGCGCCGGCCATGAAGCTTCCAGCACCTGCTGGGCGTGGGCGAGGCATGACCATGCCGGCGTGGATGCGCAAGAAGATGTGCGTGTTCTGTTCTACTGGCAGTGCTGTCTTTTAAGTGCGCATTGTTAACTGCTATCGGTGCTGTTTCAGTGAAGCAAATGCTGCTTCACAGCCAGAGAGCGAGCGTGACGTTGACCGAGAGCATGTCTCGAAGAGTGTGGATGCGACTGCAGCAGATACCGAAGGACAGTTTGAGGATGCCACTGAGACTCGAGGTGGTCTGGGATTCTCGTCATCTTCTTCGGTGCCATCGGGTGTGAAAATCCGCCAAGCAACAATGATTGAATCGAGGACGAACTCTCGAACTGATAGAAGTCCATCGCTTCCTCAGCAGCCACACGCTGTAGCGCTGGATGAGTTTGGAAGAGAGATTCGACAAGAGCCAAAGCGGAAGCACGAGGATCAACGCAGTGATAGATACGATGATCGCAGGGAAAACTCGAGCACTTCCAGTAGTGTGCGAGTCAGAACCGATGAAAGTCATAGCGCGTGTGACAAGCGACGTCGGACAAGTGGATGGGATAGCAGATCGCCAAGCAAACCTTTATCGTCCAGCCACGTGGTGCTTCTACAGGTAAGATGATGAGGCGTTTAGTGGTGTAGTGCAGATTGGTTGCACGTGCTGATGCTGTCTGTACGTGTATAGAATATGGTTGGCCCAGGCGAAGTGGACGACGAATTGCAGGATGAAGTCAAGGGCGAATGTGCCGAGACGTATGGCCCCGTGACAAAATGCGTGATTTACGAAGTGACTGGGAGAGTTCCACCCGAAGAAGCAGTGCGGATCTTCGTCCAGTTCAGTAACCCAGGAGATGCTACGAGAGGTATAGTAAAGGCTTTCTTCTTAAACAGGCAATTACGCTATATTTTGAACTAACAGCCTTGTCGAATATTATGCAGCTATGACAGGTTTAAATGGTCGATTTTTTGGAGGTCGGAAAGTGAAAGCGGCGTACTACGACGAGGGCAAGTTTGAGCGAATGGACCTCACCAGCTAGTAGAGACGGAGGATGAAGAAGAATGCGACACCAAACTTGTAAGTGAGCTCTGAAAACGTGTCGTTTGTTTATTAACGGGTTGTGAGCCAATCTGTCAGAAAGGTATGCATGGTATGTATCGTTGTCTTGGAAGAGGTTAACCCCTGGAGCCGTGCGAGCAAACTGAATGGACAACTCGCCGATGCCTGGGCGTGTCTAGTCCCCATCGCACTTGCGAATGTGACCAGAAGTGTTATCGATGGAGACGCCAAGGTTGTCCCTCTTGCTCGATCCTGTGTTGTCGCTGGTGGCAGTTGCGATGCTGGGGTGGGTTTTCGCGTCGCCCTCGTCACCTTCCCCGTACATTTCATCAAAGTTATCTCCAGTCGTGATGCCGTCAGTCGCGTCACTCTTATAGCCCGTTTCGCTGTAACCTTGGCCGGCATCGCCCTCCCCGGCGGTGTCATCGGTGTCGACACCCTGAGAGATTCCGGTCGTGGCGATCACGTGGCTACCAGCAGTATCAGCCGTGGATGTGGTGGGTTTGGAGTCGGACTCTGCACGAACGGCTGCATTGTCCTCATCAGTGTAGCGACCCTGAGCTGGAGAATTCTGGCCGTTCTCGGTGGCAGCATTGGTGGAGCTGGAACCAGTTTTGGCACTTTCAGCATTGCCTTCTTCTGCAACAGCAGCCTTGTTGCTTCCTGCCACGGCAGCGCAATTGACGGCCGTGTCGACACCTGAGCTTGTCTTCGCGTAAGCTTGACCAGTCTTGCCAGAAGTGGAGGTGTCCTGAGCGTGCTTCGAAGTGGTGGTGACACCTTCGTTTCCAATGACGTCGGTGGTGGTTGTGCTTTCAATCTGTGAATCAGCTCCGTCGCTTTGTCCGAAGTCACTCGCATCGTTGTCACTTGTTCTCATGTCGTTACTGGAATCGGCTCTCACGTATCCCTGGTCATCCTGGTTAACGCTCCCATCGCCGGCACTGGCATCAGCATCGCCGTACTGAGTCTGCTTCCCCTTGGCAACCAAAGTGGAGCTGATCGCAGTCATGACATGACCCTTTCCACTGCGTTCCGAGGAAGTACCGTCGTAAGCATTGGTGCCATCAGAGCCAGTGTTTGTTGCATTGTACATTTCCTGGCGGTTGAAGTGTCCGTCGCAGCGATGATATTTGGCGTACTCCTCGGTGCCGAAGCGGTGATATTGCGCGTAGGTGAGGTTCTGAGCAGGATAACTGTCCTGGTAGCTTCCGCTGCCAACCCCACTGTCAATTCCAGACCAGCTTCCGCTTCCAACTGTGGGCGAGTTGCTACCATCGTCAAGGCTGCTGTGGCTGCCTCTATCAACACTGGACGAAGTGCTGTTGTCACTGCCGCTGCCGCTACTGGACGAGGTGCTGTTGTGACTGCTGCCACTGGAACGGTACTCCTCAATAATGCGGAACCAAGACATCATCATGTTCTCTTCGTGTTCCAGAACGTGGCAGTGCGCAACGTAGGGCTCCGTCGTATCAAACCCGAAATCCTCGGCTTCGCGTGCTGTGTTTTCGATCAAATAGTCTCCGGGGGTGCAAGCGACGTAGCAGACTTGGGTGATGGTATCGGCGGCGCGGTCTCCGGCGCTAGGGATGACAGCAACATCCTTCAGCTCATTCGTCTTGATCGTGGCTTCCGTATCGCCGCACTGCACGTGGATCAAGTGCCAATGGAACGGATGCGGGTCCGCAGTCGGGTTGATGAAGTTCCATTTCTCAACGGTGCCTTGACGCATTGGAGCGCGTTGGCGATGGCGGAGAGGTTGCTCTGCTTCTCCTTGTAGTGAATCGTAGTCATGGTAGGGCACGACATGGCGTCAGTCATTTCACCGAGTGTCACGTTGCGTTCCTGGCCGCCGGCTTCGTAGAGAGCCTTGAGCGACTTGAACTTGTTGAGCGTCGTCGGAATCTCGCGGACGGTCATAGTATCTGTGAGCAAACTCTCCACGATGCGGATCTGTAGAACGCGAGGGTCATAAGGCGTCGACTGGCTGGATGACTGAACATCGATCAACTCGTACGCAGTGCCATCCGAAACGCCGCTGAAGTCGCACACGAGCTCCACACGCTCTAACGGGAAAAGGACGAGGGTGGCGCCGAGCAACTGCGGGGTCTCGACGAATCCCGAATCAGTTGCCACCACCGTGCAAAGGTTGGGGAACGGGACGGGGAATTCGTAGCGACGCGAGTTGGCGGCGTTGACAACGCGAAAGCGCACCTGCGTCGGTGGGATCTCGACGTAGGGCATGACGCGTCCGTTTACAAGGTTGACATTGCCGAAGGATTCCGGTACCCACACGGTCGCTCCTGCGTTGCAGTTGTCGTCCGAGTACAGCAGGTTTCCAGACGTGTCGATGAGTCGATCGTTGATGACCAGGGGGATGTCTGTGGCGATGTTGAGATTGAGGTTTGCCTCTTTCTCGGCATCCTGGATAAGGTACGCACCCATCAGGCCTGCCCACGTGTTGAGGCGGTTGAGGCCGTCCGCGTGGTCGTGGTAGATCGCAGTGGACTCGAGTTGGCGGTTCTGGTACTCGAATTCCCTGGATTCGTCCTTGTAGATGGTCTTGAACGGAAGGCCATCGAACTTGGCAGGAACTTCTCCGCCGTGGAGATGCGTTACCGCAGGCACGCCGCAGTTCGGGTAACAGAGCGACTCGTTCGAGAAAATCGACTGCTCGACAGACTGGGCAAGCAAATGCGGCGCCGTCAGCTTGTTGCGCCACGCAATGGAAATGGGGACGTTCTTGGCCACGACGATTGATGGTCCGGGGAACGTTGGCGTCTGGTTCATTATCGCGTAGCCGTAGACTTGGCCGGAAATGGAGCCGTCCTCGGTCCAGTCGTGCGAGGCTTGGCCGATGTCCATGTCGAGGTGGCCGCCTTGGGTCATATTGATGACTGTTGGCATGGGTAGAGCGCTCACATAGGCTTCCCAGTCGGTCTTGAGGTTGGTCAGGGCAGTAGCCGAGGGCAGCGCCGCGATGGAGGAAAGTACCACTGCAATTCCAGTGGTGAGTGCGAACATCCTAACTGCAACTTCTCGGCGCGAAGTCGTTGAGTGAAGTAGTTGGCCAGGAAGCTCGCAAAATGAAGAATGAGGAACGCTAGCCCGAGTTTTCGAGACGCGGTGGGGATCTTCCGTTGGCGGATTGAACGCATGGCGACTAAGGCGAGACCACCTGCAGTGGACAGTTTTGCGCACTCGACCAGCCATGTTGTGAACCTATCAGTTGTCAACGCATGGGCTTCACGTGGTCTTGCTAGCTATCGAGCGGACAACTGTACGGTATCCGTTGCTAGGATGACCTCGTGACGCAAGACGCTTGCCAGGAGCCGTACGGAACTCTTGCTGGCCTTACGACCGTATGCAACATCACTTCAACATGGACACGGACAACACGGAGGCTCGTGAAACTTTCTGCGACATCAGGCGTAGTGGCTTCGTATGTGCTTGATGCAGCTCGGCAGATACAGTACCGAGTTGCTTTCGCTGCACGAAGTAACAACCAGGGGCATTTACGAGAGCATGTGCAATATGTCGACGGTGCTGCTGACCAGTGCCTTGGCCCATGGCTTTGTGGTGCTGAGTCGTGTGATGGCTTGCAAGTTGCATCCTTGGCAAACCTCCAACATCAACGATCAAATATTCCCTGCCGATGCCTGCAGCGAGACTGCTGCAGGAGACGAACAGTGGTGACATTACTCTTCTGGATAATAGTTGAGTACAACTGCTATAGAGAGAGCGTTCTTGCGCCTTCGCCTCCACCTCTTTCCGCTTCGCTTCGTCGTCGGAAGTCTCCATGTCTTCCACATCGTCCCCCGTTTCAACAGAAGCTGGGAACTCTTCAATGTCGCTCAAAGCGTGATACCCGCGCGTCCAGCGTCTCGCTGTTGCTCCGAACTTTGCACTCGCCTCTAGCGATTCCCAGGCCGTTTTACGCCGGCATCGCTGCCGTCGCATCCGACGCAGCGACTCCTGCATGGACCCAACACACATGGGACGTGGGTCACTGGGTTGCCGGACATAAAGTACTTCGGTCAACCCTGCGTTGACGCACGCCGTGGCACATCGCCTTGGCGCACGCATCCCTGTCTTTTTGGGTAGCCAAAGCAAGAAATACACTGATGAAGTTGAGCTTGGCAACCGGGGCGTACGTTTCGAAATAGTTCTTCTTGGAAAAAAGCCTTGAGCACACATAGGCGCTTTCAACAGCTCGAACTCCCCCACTTTCGCCCAACTTAACTCGCAACACGATAGTTGATCCAATCATTTGGCGAAAATTGTGCAGAGCGGCAATGGCCTTGTAGCTGGCGCAGATTGTCGTTGTGGGAAGGATAGAACACCTTGATGACCAGCAATTGTGCACAGTCGCGATATAGCTCGGTCGAATTTCACGCACGGGGTAGCTCGAGACTTATCTGATGACCACGCGCAAATTGCCGGTGTGTTTGCGCCAAGCGTTCACAATGAAGGAGCTGAGAGCTGAATTGTTTGAACCCTCTGTCTCGAAACCACCCGATGAAGTTGCTGCAACTGTGGAACGAAGGCGCAGCGAGTACTCATGATACTTCGAAGTATGTTTCAGCATTCTTCTTTTTCTCGTTCTCCACCAGATGTCCAAATCTGTGCCTTGGATAACTTACTGCCGAATTCTTGTTTCTTGCTGGCTGGTAACAGTTGATCGCGAGGACGGCAGCCTGCCAGGCTACCAAAACAGCTTCGTGGTAGTTCTTCCTTCGCCCATGGTGAACAGCTTCTCTGCGATCCGCTCTTGCTCTTCCATAGCCTCCAAGTGCCTCACGCTCAGGGCTGTTGACGCTCACAGTAATTGTCCGCTGGGGGAATAAGGAAGCTGTCGAAGGACAATACTCAAATCTGTTGCCCTCTTCTTCACGATCAACTCGCAGCTTACGACGACCGGCTTACCAATATCCTCGTACTCGTACTTCATGTCACGCGGTTGCAAGACACGTGAAGACTTCCAGCTGGGCGATTCTTCCGCTTTCGGTCTGGTGCTTGGCATTGCACGCTCGCTTTGGTTTGATGTCGAAGAGGCTTGTCGTTGAGTCTCGGGCTGAATCGGAATCTACACGATGTTGATTTCAGCATCTTCATGTGCATCGCCCTTGCCCTCGACGATCTCGTACTCAGGATCGGTCTGCTGTTCAGAATTCTCCTTGATCGTCACATCTGCTTCATTGATGACATTGGAAAACTCTTCCACTGATTCCGCGTCTTGCTTCTCTTGCTCGATTTCATCTTCATGCTCCATCGCCGACGTCTCAAGCTTAGATATTCCGGGAAGCTTATGATTTGGACGGATGAGCCGGCGTACCTGGCAAGACTATTGCTGAACGCCGGGTCGTTCGTTCGAAGTCGTGGGCGGCTTCACGAAAATCACGCTCGCCGCGAGCTCCTGCACACTCGTAAACACAGCTTCCATGGACTTGAACAGATCCACTCGGCGCTCTACAAATCTCCACAGGACACGGAGGTTCAAGAGCTGCCGAAGCTCGTTGGTCGCTTTTTCCCGCCGTGTTGGAGTACCACGTGCCTTGCGAGGGCTCCACGATAATCATGTGCTTGCTTGGTGTCAACGAGTCCAGTTCACGCACCAAGTTGTTGTCGTCTTCAAATCCCTCGTACGCCGCGATCACGACGCCGACCATGGCTGCAATCAGTTCCTGTATGGACTGCGGGGTCAAGAACACCACCACATACCCTTGAAAAAGCGTCTTGCCCAGCAGACTGGGCAGATAGTTGATCTCTACTGATGGAATGTCGGTTCAAAAATGGCGTAGATCCACGGCATGTACACCACTTGCTGGTTGTACACGAGCAATCAGAGCGCATTAACTGTCGCCACGATTCGATGTGGCGTTCTTGCTCTCCGCCGCGATGAGTTGCACGCCGATGCGCTGGCACGTGTCGTTGACCTGCGCTCGGTTGGCTCGCCTGGATCCGCGAGGCCCCCAGCACGAACGTTTTTATGACTTACCAAACCTTGGCTCAGCTTGAGGTCGGTAGGGAGTGCTTGACGGCTCAGTGTTTGACATTAGCTTCTGCTGCTGTCGCTGCAGTTCATGTTGTACTTGGGCCTGGAGTTGCTGCTGCTGCAGCTTCTGCGGCGCTTGGGTCTGGAGCTGGAGCTGCGCCGGGTTTCTGACCTTCGAATCAGACCAGGACGCTGTATCCTCTGATCATCGCTCATTGTGCTAAAGCCTGCGGCTGTTAACCTGCTGGTGTAGGTGATGAGGGGCCCCTGCAGTAAGGTGTTCATTGAACACCTCACCTGGTGTTGGATGTTCTCCTAGAACAGAAAGTTCTGAGGTGGTTCGTTTTGACGCTTATGTATCCAACGTGTGGTGGTACACTGAATATGTCAGGCCCGAGCTGGCTGCTCCAACAGGAACATGACTGGGTTTTCAGCAGGACTCCGCTCACTGGCCGTGGGCGACGACCAGTAGGCCAGAGCGTCGTCGTCGTCCAGCACAGCGTAGAGCGAATCGTCCGTGTGTACCTTGCAGCATCTGGCCAGGTGTTTGTCCGCTGTCTAGGCGACATTTGGTGATCGATCAGCAGGCAGGTCCTTCTGCAGGACCGAGCAGACGTTGATCTTGTGCCGTACGGCATGTTGCGCGTGTGGAAGTTCGTCGCTGTTAGACAGTCTGTTACACGCCATTTCCCCTTAAGTGCGATATATGGCTTCTCTCCCCTTTTCTCTCATTCGAGAATCTGTCGTCACGAGGAAACATGGTGTATCAGCTGTGGTGTGCCGTCGTTGGTGTTTCCAGAAGCGTGTTCCCTGTCGATATCGACGCGGGCCTGACAGTGGGGGGCTTGAAGGACGCGCTCAAGACGAAGAAGCCCAACAAGATCCAGTGTGATGCTGACGAGCTGCAGCTTTTCCTAGCGAAGAAAGACGAAGGCCGCGGCCCGTGGCTGACGGAGAATGAGGTGAAGGAAGGTGTGAGTGACACCACTGGCCTGAAGCTGTTGGATGCGGTGCGAGCGGAAATCGGTGATGTTGGACTGTCAGCTGACGCTGTGCGGCTCCAAGCCACCAAGGAAGAAGTTGCAGCTCTGAAGGGCCATGTTCACGTGCTGGTGGTGATTCCGCAGAGTGAAGAGCGCTCTTCCAGACCAGGCCTCTCTGCTGTTGAAGAGTCAGAGGAGGTGGTGACTGTGAAAGAATATGACGAGGCGGACGAAAGAGATGAAACTTTGGCGGACACTCAGGAAATTCGTGCCGTTTTGGCAGAATTGGAGTTGTACCGACGACGAGGGCAAGTCATCCAGGAAGAGTGCTCAGACTACTGTACAAGAATCCTGGACAAAATCGACACTCTGTGCTCCAGTACTAATCGCCCGCTTCCGTTCATTTGCGTGGAGGGGTCATCCGGCATGGGGAAGTCTCAGCTCGCATTCGCTCTGAAAAGACGGCGGCCGTGGTTTTATTGGCTTGTCCATCCTGTTGGATCCGTTTCCCAGAAACTATACAGGAATTTTCGGTCGGTGTCCGCACAAGCTCGCGAGTTTGTGACGAGAGATTTGAACGCTTTCGGTCAAAGTGTGTTGGATCAAGATGACCTGTTGAACACCTCTTCGCTGGTTTATCAGAATAAAAGCCTGTGGACGTACGGGTTTATTCGCGCGCTGCTGGACAATTGCCGCTCGCAAGGCGCGAAGATGATCCGTTTCGACAAGGAAACAAAGCTCAATGTGAGCAAGTGCAACCGGGAGGCTGTCGTCGCTATGTGCAGTACGCTGGAAAAAGAGAAGCTGCCATTCTTCATCTTGGACGAAATGGTATCCAACGCGAATGGGGGAAAGAGCATAGCGGCTTTTCAGCGTAACGTTTTCCGTGTTTGTGGTCTGGTGGTGATTGTTATGGGTACAGACTCCAAGATCAGCAATCTGGTGGGTCAATCGGCAGGCAGCTACAGCGAAAACACGCACATGTGGATGTCGGTTGTTCCTCGATTCCCTCCCTACCAAGTCGTTCATCCCACTACAGAAGATGAAGACGCATGGATGAAGCTCGTGCGGAAGTTTTCTGTTCTGAATGCCATTGCAAAGGCTTCGCGAGGAAGGTTTGCGAGATATTTCGTGGAGGAAGTGCTGGAATACGCTGGTGGCGTCACCGAAGACATCAGGCTGTGCACTTTGCTGGACGAAACGCTCGGTAAAGTCTGCCTACGAACGCATCAAGGGAAGGATTTCATGGGCGAGACGAGTGGAAAGTTCGCACAGCTAATGGCAATCTCTTACACGAATGCAGTGTCCGGGTTGCCGCTGCCAGAAGCAGCTAGGGGCGCACCGCCGCTGAAAAAGAGGAAGGTGGAGGTGGGGGTCAAGAGCATGCATCTGCACTTTGCGAACTTGGTGGATACACGTCTAACCGACGTGTTCTTAGCGAATAAGACGCTTGTTCTGGGCAACGACGAGCAGTGGAAGCCGTTGTGCTCCTTCCCTGGAATCGAGGAGGACCTGTTGCTGTACCTTGCGATATTGGGCGGGAAGTCGTACTCTGGCTATTATGACCTTCGACGGAAGATGACGCATTCGACAAAGATAATGTTTCGGGAGTATATGGAAAGCGTGGGGTTCTCTGTCAATGAGAACACGCAAGCCTGCTCCAACGATTACAAGACGTTCGAGAACATGATCGCGCATGCGATCTTCTGTGCGTCGCGACGAAATGGAGTCGAGGGGATTCATTTCGATGCGTTTTTCGGTTGGCTGCTTGGTGAATTGCGAGACGAGTTGACGAAGGTGGAGATGACCCTGGATAATGAACCCATTCGCGCCACCAATTTATTTGACGGGTATCCGCTGGAGATGTTAATTGGGGTGGATGTATCGAATTTGATGATCCCGTTTCTGGCCCCGCCCAACGCTATGTGGCCGAAATGCATTCTCGAGCTCAATGCTGGCTCCGGCTGCAATTTCGGCCATCTCGTTCGCGCCCAGAATGCCAATAGATGCGACGTTTATGTGAGAGGAGAGAAGGACACTGTACTTGTGCTGTGCGAGTGCAAGTATCGGGAGAAGAACGTGGGTATTGAAACGCTGACATCGATCGTTAAGGGGTTGAATGCCGCCTGGAAGTGGGCGTTCGTGGTGGTGTTTTGCGTGAGTATGGCGGATATTCAGACGTGGGAGGAAACGAAGATTGGGTGCGTCAAGATTAACAGTCAGACTGGCTGCGTGGAGTGGAAGTTTCAGCCGGAAAAGAAAGAGAATCGAGAAAAGCTGGTCATCGTGGTGGAAACAGGTGTCATTCGTCCTGCCCTCTCCGGGACGTAGATGAGTACGAGTTTGGTCTCGCAGGAGCGAGCTGCAACGCTCCAATATTGCTGCTCGAGTTGAGAAGCCCCACGCGCTTGTCCAAGTCGCGACGAAGTTTCAGCCGGACGTCGCACTCGTGCAAAGTGTTGGAGAAGGTTCAGAACTTCGTGACTCCGTCGGCTTCTGAGCAAAGTCACCACGAGCATGGGTAGGTAAAGAACAAGAGAAACAGTGACAATCAACTTTATTATCCTTTCTAGCAGCGTTTTGCTTCATTCACAAGACACGGGTGTCATCTCGAGTGCGCTCTCTTGGGCTGATCCTGTGGAGAACTTGGTGCTGAAGTACGTAGCAACAACCAGGGTCGTTTGCTACGTCCATGTGCAACGTGTCGACGGTGCTTGCCAGTGCCTTGGCCCACGGCTGTGTGGTGCTTCTTAGTCGTGAGATGGTTTGAAAGCGGGTCGTTTAGATTCACGACCATGCAAACTTGGAGCCTCCACAACAACGGACAATAAAAACGAAGAGCGCTGCAGGAGGCGAACACTGGTAACATTACTCTTCAGTAGTATGACGTAGAACATTACGCCGGCAGTTTTTTTCCTTACCGTAATTTACTAACAAGAACAATCGCAGAACCTTCTTTTGGGGTAGCAGTCGTTTTGGCGACACACCCTCTCGACCACCTGAGAGCGAAACCAACGCCCTTTCGATCTGAGGGTGGTTTCAGATCCGCTCAATCGGTGAGAATGAATTTATAATATATATATATATATAAAGCCGATTGATCCTGATAAACAAATGCCAAGTATATAGTAATTACTACAAGTAATAGGAATGTGCAATTACATTTTAGATAGTGGATTACAGTGTAAGGCAAAGCCATCGCAAGAGCGTTGTGGTTTGCACACATTATCAAAGTTTCCTCCAACTGAAATTTTCGTACCAAAGGTCAGCGAAGATATGATGAAAAAAAATATTTCAGCACCGATGAATGAAAGAATCACTTGCTTGTGTGGATCATCAATGGAGAGGTGGAACTTTGCAAAGCACTGTAATAAAGAAAAGCATTCGAAGTGGATAAAGACAAGATAATGACTGCAGGTACAAACGAAGTTTGGACCTGTCGTCAAACGTCGATTGGAAATTTAAATTCTCACTTTCTACTTTTCAAAAAAAATCATTGCGCTCGTCGACCACCCGAATCATTCTGGATCTTCCTCTCGGCCGATCAAGCGCTTCCCGCACAACCCAGCCACGCGCCGCAAGAGCCCCTCGCGCCCTGCTGCAGTCGTCTCACCGTAGGTTTATTATGTGTTCTAACCCCCCCCCCCCTCCGCTCGTACGCTGTTCTCTGACGCCTTCGTTTGTCATGAATAAGGTGTGCCGATGCTGCTAAACTCGTCTGGAGACCAGTCCTTGTCCGAAGAGGATACGCCGCCTGTACGAGTTGAGTGCCCTCCCATTCGTCAACAATGGCATGAGAGCTGGGAGTCGTTCGATACGTTCTTACAGGAGTACCAGCGAAGTACGTACCAACTATTTAGAGTCTGTTCTGCCACCCCATCTGAGACGCGAAACAAAACGATCAAGGCCAAGGAGGTATGGACTACGGACGATCTACTTCCGGAAGGGATTGGTCACTACTACAAGAAGTTTGAATGAACGCACGCGAAGGATCGTCGTATGCGCGGGGGCGGTCGTCTGAGTGGACACCTTGTACGCAGCATCGGCTGCAGCGTCTCTTTCTCAGCTACTATGATGTACAACAAAACTCACCGAGCTTTCCAAGTGAAGATAAGCCGCTGTGTGACCACGCACAACCACGTAATCGGCCCAGATGTGTTCCAAAACTACCCTACGCAGCGGCGAATTCGCGATGACGGAGTCATCGATGTGGTCAACGAGCTCCGCCTAGCCGGATCTAAACCTCGTCTGATACTGCAGATACCACGAATCAGATCGTCCTAATGCCGATGTGGATCGGATCGCGCTGGTGCGGTGTCGTATTCAGCTACCTTCGACCCTATACAAAACAAGAACATCTACATGGCTCTCGAGAAACAAGTGAATGAAGTCGTCCCCACGATAGCGCAAAAGTTTATAATGAAGCGTGTCATGTCGTCGTACCAAGAAGACATCACCAACTGTGGACTCTACTGCGCGATTTTCTTCGAATGTCAGGTGCGAGGCGTGCCCATGCCATCCCTGAGACGCACCGTGCTGGGTTACCTTCGCTTTAGGTACCTTTTCAAAGCCTGCGCTGGAGACCGAGAGTGGAAGTAGGTTGAAATAACAGTGGGTTGAGCTAGATAACAACTTCAATGCACCTCTCTTTGCTGCCCCAACGCACAAGTCTTCGCTACACTCACGCAACATGCAGGTGCCATCCTCAGTTAGTGCAACATTTACGATACTCTGCGATCATATCGCGGTCCGAACCGTTGAACCGCGGTTCGAGCTGGCCTCACGGAGTGTCTAATTTTGCCGTATTTTTTTAATTCCTAGCGGTAATTTATGTACGCTTCAGGTGCTCATTTGTACGGTTTGTCCACGGTTCGTACGTTACACACCAGCATTTGTAACAGATTGTACCTCTTAGCGTTTCTTTATCACCGTACAAACACTTCGTTTGTACCTCTAACAAGAGTCTAAAGACAATGCCACATCCGCGTGGGTGGTGGGGTCCGGATTATAGTAAATGGTAAGCAACCTACATAATTAATTTATTTTTTTCTCAAAAAATTAAAAGGGGTATGTATATAGATACACCCCACTGATAACATGTCGAACGAACTAACTTTTGGAAAATACAAGGGCACACCGATCGAAGAAGTATATGCTTCTGATCCTGATTATTGTCGATGGATGCACAACCAGCCCAGTCTAAATATTACTGAGGATATCAAGATTTTCCTTTACTCCAAGTTTCTCAACAATGATAATTCGTATATGATGAGTTGGGGCAAGTACAAGGGGAAGACGCTAAAGCAAATTAGTCGCACCGATTCTAATTATATCGATTGGCTTCG
>JAABLK010000605.1:0-21842 GCA_012295415.1 Phytophthora chlamydospora | reverse complement strand
TTTACTCTGCAACGCACAAGTGCCTTCTCGTCTTCCTATTGCTTCTCGTCACACTCTCACAGCGCTAAAGCTGTTAGTTACTCTCAAAGACGGCTCTGTCAGCTTCCGTGACCCGTACAAACGTACTTTTCTCAAGAAAGGCTCGTACATCCTGGCTGTTGCACCCACGGGATCAAGTGAAGAGGACGCACTGGCTGGCAAGTCCAAAGCTGAGTACCCACCCGAACTCTACGTGTGTAGAGCTCGAGGCTCGTACGGCTCCTACCGACTGGAAATTTCGAGTACAATCGGTGACAACCCCTTCAAGTTCACAAGGTTACCGCCAACCATCGTTATAAACACAAAGGCATGTAAGAAACCGGCGGGTGCCATTTGCTCCGTTTAACCCTTTCCTTCCTTAAAGCTGAACTGCGTGCTCCAGCGTTTGCTGACGTTTAACGGATCCTCTTAGAAACATTGCTCAGAAGTTGTGAGCACGGTAAAAACATTTTTAAGGTTGTTTTTTACGACAATTTTATCACCAAGGGCGGCGGCAAGTTCCCAATGGTGCGGCGGCTAATGCCCACCATGAATGGAGTGCGGCGGTTAATGCCCACACTGAACTGGGTGCGGCGGCTAATGCCCAGCAGAGGCTTTTGAGCACCGCAATGCCATCAATCGCTTCCTTTACAAGTTCAGCATGAGAATGTCATGGAGGTACACCAAGCTCCACGGGATAATCATCTCACCGGGCAAGATCGACGAGGAGATGCCGGACGAGCTCTTCGACACGAGCTATCGTTGCTGCCTGCGGGTACGCTCAGGACTCGCTGGAAGAAGATCGGTTAGTTGTTGCTGTTGCAGTTCGCGCGTTAGATTCGCTACATCGGCGCCGCGCCGTGCTGCCTCAGCTATGGAGCCGCTATTTGCTCAAACTTCTGACGCTCTTTCGAATGCTTGATTTCCCATTGCAAGTCGCGGTGCCTTTCTCGCATTCCCATTCTCCTGCTTTTCGAATCAGCATACTTCTGATCTTTGGAAGTCGTTGAATTTGTCTTCTTGGACCCAAGGCAGCTTCAGGATTCTTCAGATTTCTCAAACGTTGTGGAGCTTAACAATTGTCTCCACTCATAAGCATCCTCTGCAGGAGTTTTCCAACGCGCACTACTTCTGACCACTTTCTCAAAGTGCCACGTGCAATGCCACCAGCCATCGACGAAAGGAAGTCGCAGCGTCTTGCGTATATATCACCTACGGACATCTCAGAATCTCATGCGGGAACAAACGGGCACGCAGACTGCCAAACAGTGAGCTGTCCGAAGCAATTGCGGTCTTAAAGAGCTGCATGAAAAACAGATCTTTTGAGTAAAGAAAATGATGTGACAAACACAAATCTAGTGTTGTCGCACACAAACACTTGTCCATCATGGCGACCCAAGCTTCATCCCTCCCGAGATGCGTGTTCCTCTCTTTCGACGACTTCTCCCGCGCCGGCAAGCGTACGTTCACGCCTCCAAACCTGTGCATCCACTGCTGATATCTCTCCTATTTCCACTCATACTCTTTTCTCTATTATGTAGACGTCCTGCACTTCGCTAGAGTTGACAGCGCACTAGCTCTTCCAGTGCCCCAAGCCACACTGGAAGCTCTGCTGCCTGCAGAACTGCACCCCTTTGTGCAGATCCTTCAGTTCCAGGATAACCAGACGGCCCTAGTCACTGTCGCCACTGCCAAACTGCTGCCCACGCAGCGGTGGGAGGTGGCGGACGCACTGGTTTCCGTTCTGAGTCGATCCAACGTCCAGCAGCTCACGATCTTGGCGTCGCTGCATTTGCCGTACGCCAAGGACAGCGGGCTCAATGTGTTCTACAGTGGCCTCAATGCAAGTGAAGCTGACGAGGTGGACGTGGCCAAGTTGGCCCCGGCCGATCCGGCCTGGGAGGTCAAGGACCCGTGGCTGGCCGCTCTGCTGCACATGCTCAAGGTGGAGCAGTGGCCACGCACGCATCTGCTGTTGGCCAAGGGATACAAGCCCGGCCGAGATCTGTCCGGCACTTACGAGGCAGTGGACGCGCTCAGTCGAGCGCTGCAGCTTTTCACGAAGGACAAGGTGACCGTCGACAACCAGGAAGTGCAGCGTGAACTGCCTCGGCTGCTGGCCAAGGAAAAGAAGGATCCCACTGCGGGTGGCGTCGACCTCACCCTGCTCTACCATTAGACACGGTGATAGATTAGATGGAGACGCCTGGACGTTCAACAACGGCTGCACAATTATCCATTTCCCGCATTGTTTTCGTTCTCGTCTTCGGGTCTGCCATTGATTTCATTGCTTTTGATTGTGGGCTCCCCTTCTCTTTCTTGACGCCTTCGTCCTCTTTCTCTCACGTCCGCAGTCGCTTTCAGTTTCAGCTAGCGTTCCCTGTCCTCGACACCAAACACGCAACCCCATTGTGGTGCTGGATCTACTCCATGAGCATGACGATCTTGCGCTTCGTTGTGCGCTGCACGGCGGCGAGCAGCGCGTCGTCGAAGTCGGCGAACTTATATGTCTGAATCCACGTGCGCAGCTTGCCGGCCTCCATGAGGCCCGCGAGCTCCTCCAGCATGGCAGCGCGCTCCTGGACCGTCGAGTCCTCAACCCACTGACTCAGCCAAAAGCCCTTGAGCGTGATGTCGTGGAAGATGAGCGAGCCGGTGCCCACGGCCACGGGCTCCTTGCCCATGCCGCCATACGTGACGTGCACGCCCTTCTTGCCGAGCGCCTTGGCCATCTCGAGGCTGGTCTTGCCGCCCACGCAGTTGAGCGCGAGCTTGGGCGCCGGCAGGTCCGAGGTGAGCTCCTTGAACTTGGCCGAGCCCACGTAGTAGTCCGTGCACACGATGGTGGCGCCCAGGTTCTTGAGGTGCTGCACCGTCTGGTCGTAGTCGCCGTCGTCGCGAATGATGTTGATGGTCTTAATGCCGCGCAGAGCGGCCAGCTGGATGACGGCCTGGCCCACGGCGCTGTTGGCGCCGTTCTGGATCACTACGTCGCCCTTGTTGAGCGTGGCGAAGTCGGCCAGCATACGGTAGGCCGTGGCCGGGTTCACGGCCAGCGTGGCAGCGTCCTCGATCTTAATCTTGTCCGAGATCTTCATCACGTCGGCGCTGTCGGCCACCGCCTTGCTGCGCCACGTGCCTGCACCACCAGAACCGAGTCAGCTCAATTAACCTCCCACTTCTCCACTCAATCGAGCCGCCAATGGACGCACCAAAGCCGGCGCTCGTGGGGATGACACGGTCGTTGACCTTGACGTTGGTGACGCCCGCTCCAACGGCCGTGACGACAGCCACGCCTTCATTGCCAGCCACGGCCGGGAACTTGGGCTTGATGGCGTAGGCGCCCTGGATCTGCGACAGGTCGGCCACGTTGATCGGAGCAGCCAGGAACTTGAGCGCCACTTGGCCCTTGGCAGGTGCCACCTCCTTGTCGTCCGCCTCCGTCCTGCAAATTAAAAGTTATATGGACGAGCATAATTGTTAGTTTTTTAGTTATTTGGACGAGGATTTCGATGGGGACTGCGTGGCTGCAACGCACTTGAGGACAGTGAGCGGGTGGCCGAACTCCGTGTAGCGGATGGTGCTCATGGAGCGCCGGCCCTGCGCGGCGAGGCCCTTGGCGATGGTGGAGAGCATGATGGAGGAGAGCTGCGGCTGAGGTCTTCTGGAAGTCAAAACGTGGGGGCGCGATGATAGCCGCTCGTTTCTCTAGATATCGAGATTCCGAATGACTTGGGGTTTGTAAGTATTTTGATTTTTACGAAATGATTCCGATGATCCGTTCAATGGTGTGGTGCACGTGACTAAACGGACGAAAATAATAATGTATGCTGGATAGAAGGCGAGTGTGTACCACACTTGCTACAGACTTTTTACGGTAAAAAGGGTCGTAAGAAGATGGGCGCCGCTGCTCCAGCCATTTTCCGTAGGTAGGGAAAAGATGAGCTCATTGTGAATTTGCTCCGAAGAGCAGCAGGTGAATGGAGGAAAACTTGTAGGATGTTTGACCCGATCGCGTTCCCAATGATTAATTTAAAGTTTGAGATCCGTTAATTAGGCCTGGGGGGTCATCGTGTCTTTCGGGACGCGGTGCTCGGGCCGATACTGTGGACGATTTTCTTGTTGACGGGAACGCAAACCAATTTTTTTCATGCATACAAAGCGTAGTTTAGTGCTTTCTCAATGATCAACTGAAATTTAATCTTTGAGACCTGAACTATCATGTTGATAACATGCTTCAATGAGAGAAAGCCAAACAAAAAGTTGCATTTGCGTTAGGCTAGCCAAGTTTTGTCTTGTGCTAGTAAATCATGCTTCGTCGAGCGTTCGTCGCTGCAGTTGCAGAAATTTTCTTCTTGCTTGGCGACGTCAATGGACGTTGCGACGAAGACAGCGTTGCTGCGGGCAACCCCGTGGTTGTGGTCTTTGTCTTGGCTGGTTTCTTGGTCTTTGGGGACTGCCCTCGTCTGGGGCTCTTCTTGACCGTTGGTGACTTTGTCACTGGAGATCCCGGTGGAAAGAGCTCTTCGAGGACGCTGCGCTTCTCACGGCTCCAATGCGTGAGATCACAGCGCAGTTGAGCAAGCTTCTGCTGCGGCGGGTTGTGGAAGAGGAGAGACTCCTGCAGCGCGTTCATGGTGCCGCTCATGTACTGCACTCGCAGTTGGCTCAAGTCTTCCTCCTCGAAGACGAGCAACTCAACGAGCGTTTGGGTCCGAACGGTGACTGGGGAGTGTTGACCAGGCTGAAGGACGCTCAGTTCACCGAAGAGCTGGCCGCTGGCGAGTACAGCGACCGTCACTTCCTCCGAGTGCTGCAGCCTCGTCGCAGCCAGAGCCTGAGCGTTGCTCACGAGGCGTGGGTTTGTTAGCATCCAGCCATTGTCCAGCACCCAGGAGCCATCATTCGACCGCGAAGTGAGCGAGTCTTCCGACTTGCTGCCTCCAAGACGGCTAGACACGAGCGTCGATGCTCGATGTGCCGTAGTGTGTGAAGAATGAGGAATCGTGATGGTCTTCAGCACGTGGCAGACCCCTTTCTTGATAACGTAGAGCTGCTTGACCACCTCGCCAGTTCTCAACGCGTCCTTACCCGGATCCACCAGCTTTGCTCCTGAGACGGCGGCTAGCGCTGCCAACATCTCGTCCGAGCAGGTTCCGAAGGCGTGACAACGGTGGAGAAACTGCAGTCTTTCTTCCAGCAGTCGTTCTTCGTGCTCCCTCAAGATGTTCAAGTAAATGTCCATGTCCAGGAACATACAGTTGACCTCGCCCAGACACGAGAAAGTCGCTACTTCCTTCGGATGCAACGTGCCTCCGGCATTTCGAGCTGCATTTCCTACTGCATTGAAGGGGTTAGCTTGGAAGCCTCCCACGGATCGCATCGAGGCAAGTAACGGGGACGTCGTCGACCCGACACGAGACCGCAACATGAGCTGTCGTTGTGCTCGATGTCGCAGCATAACCAGCCGGCCATCGACGTTAGTGGCGCTCGACGGTTCGAGACCAATGGTATCACCTTGGTACAGTGTGCTGAGCTCCCGTGAACTCGATCCTTGGAACGTCACAGTCTTTACCAGTGGCGCTACTGCGTCGAGAACGACGTGGAAACTCGCTGAAGCTTTGCCTTGATCAACGACGACCTGGTCGCTTTCAAAACGGTAATACGTGGCGCTGCGCATGCACCGTTCGATCATAGTTACTCGCATGCCACGGAAGAAGCTCCAGCATCGAGCTAAGCGTGCAGCTTCGGCTACGTCCGCACTGCTGCGTGTCCTGCCCGGGTCCTCCTTTAAAAACTGCTCCAGCCAAGCCTTGGCACTGCTCTCCTGAGCTTCGTACGCCAAAGACGCCGCGGACGAAGTTGTCGGGAGGTTGGCAGGTTGCTGAACAGCCTCAAGCAAGATCGATTGGCTTGGATCGCTGGCCATCGAAGCGATCGGATGGTGGCGAAGTGTATCGAGCCAAGTGTAGTCATGAATGGCTTCTTCAAACTTGCCCATTTCCTTGAGCACTCGAGCTCGGCTTTCAATGAAGAGCGAGTTCTTCGTGTCCAGCTTCATCGCCTTGGTCAAGTCACGCACGGCTTCAGCGTGTCGACCAAGTTTGTACAGTGCACAGCCTCGGTTGTACAGCGCAGGAGCCGCACGATCCGGTTCGCTGCGTGAGCACGCTAGAAAGTCTTCGGCCGCTTGAGCGTATTGCTGCAGTCGATACAACGCGTACCCTCGATTGAACTGGGTGGACACGGAGTGTCGAGCGCTGGAGACTGAGCCACCGCTTTGCATCTGCGAGCCCGACGGAGAAGGCGAGCTCAAGCCACTGAAGGAACCGTACCCGGCTTGTGCAGACACCTTCTTCTTGAGGATGTGGGAAGACTTGGCGACAATCTCCTCAAACAGCTTCAGTGATCGATGCGTCACGTTTCGAGCCGACAAGTCGGCGTCCTGGAAGAAAACACGGTAAGTTGTTGTGCTTCACCAGCTATTCGACGGGGAACTGGAACGCGTACCGTGGACAACTTGTCTTCAATCGGAGTCAAGCATTGCAATGGGATGGACCGTAGCGGATTCAATCGACCTCCTCGAGCGACGACCTTGGCGCCATCACCGGCGCTCCGACTAGCCAATGCTCCTGTGTCCGGAGAGGTCATGGAGATCGACAGGCAGAAAGTCAGAAGGCTTTTGACGTCTATTTATGAGGCTCTTGATGTGCTAACTCACTCGACCATGATGGAAAATGTGTTTTTAAGAACATTGAACGAATACGCTGTCATGTGGCGGACTTTAGTTGGCTGCACCAATCTCTTTGAGGCGATCGGCGTACCGGAGCGTGTTAAGTGTGTGGTTGCAGCTTTCGGAGCACGGCGAGACGGTGGCGATCATGATCGTCTTGGAGTTTTGCGAGAGGAAGCTGTCTCGAAGGAGCTGCGTGAGCTTGCTTTGTCGGAATGGGATGTGAGTCGCTCCTCGATCCAATGCTCGAATGCACTCCTTGAGTGCCAATAGGCTCTTGTTGATCTCCGCTCCTTCCATCCGCGTGCTCTTCTTGTCGCTCTGGGTGTCACTCGCACGCTCACTACCGGCGAGGTCGACCATGGAGAGTCTCGCCAGAGCTTGACTGCTGTTGTTGCCTTCAGCGTACAGTGTCACACGCAGCAAGGCATGGGAGCGAGAAGAATCGTCATGTACGGCGTTTGCACTTGTGGCTCGAGCCTGCTCCCCCTTCTGAACAAGTTCCAGCAGTTCGTCAGCATTTGTAGCTGGTAACTCCTTCAGACCAGGCAGCTGCACGGCGCCATCGCCGTCTTCCATTAGCTGCACTCGCGATCGTCCGTTGAGCAGGTCGTTCACGCTGTTCATGTAAATCTCGTAGAAGCTCACGCCCACGGTGATACAAAGGCGGTGACGACTCGAGAGCTCGTCAAGCTGTTGGAATAAATCCACTGCCGCTTGGCGATAGATGGATTTCATCGTGTAAGTCTTCCCTGACCCAGTTTGGCCGTACGCAAACACTGTAAGGCTGGTTGTATCATCAGAAGCAGTAGCTTCCGACACGAGGTACGGCACCATGGGTCCGACTGTGGTGTCGTAGACCTTGCTGTTCTCCTGCCACTCATCGAACACTCCGTCAAAGCGGAACTGATGATTCTCCAGCGTTTCCGAGCAATCGACGCGAAGCTTTGGCTCATGGCACACGAGCTCACGTCTCCAAGACATCGTCTTGTCGGCGCTTTGGTCTTCTGCGAACAAGCACGAGAGAATGTCGTATCCCTTGGCCTTAAGCTCTTTCTTAGCCAGAGGGCGCTTTCGGATAAACACCGACAGTCTCGGTGCTTGGGCTGCATTCACCAGCATCGTCGGAGTGGGCGGTGGGCGGATGGACGAGCTTAGAGAAAGAAGAGGCAGTTGCTGGAGCTGTCGTTGCTGCTGATTCGGAGGAAGCGAGTCCCGGTACTGCTGGATGAGCCGGCGGAACTTGTAGCCTGCGTCATCGCCGTGTTCTCGCAGCTCTTTCTCCACTCGTCGCTTTTCCTTGGCTTGCAGCGCCCTGCGAGCTTCACGCTTGCGCTTGATCTCGTTTAGAGCGTCCATAGTTGACTTCTTGGCTTGGTTTTTCACGTTCTGAGCATCGCGCGGTCCCTTGATCTGCCGCTGTCGGCGCACTGGTTCTTGGTTCTCTTCTGGTCTGACGTGTAGATCCTCGGAGGAAGCCAAACTCTCACGGGATACGTCTCGAGATATCCTCCCACGAGCCGAATGCACAGGAAGTGGAGGAGGAGGCGAGCTTGGGTTTAGTACTGGCGTGACAGGACGCTGCATTGCCGCTGCTCGTCTTCTGTCGGCTGAAGATAATCGTAGTGGATTAAGTGGACGGCGTTCTGGTGTCTTCATGCGAGGTGAAGTGGACACACCAGGGACAGCAGCATCATTTACACGTTTTAGGGGCGAGATTTCTTTGGTCGCCTTCTTCGTACGATCTGGAGGCGATTGAGCTCTGGACGACTCGCACTTGTTAGCAGGAGGCGATTCATCTTTGAATGGAGGCTGGAAGCTCTTGACTCGTGCTTTGCGCTTGGCAAATGGGTCCATGATTGCACGTTCCTTCCATTTATTTGACGCTGGAGGTGACCAACCTCCGCTGCTTGTGCTGTCCTCATCTTGCAACTTTGAACTCTTCTTCCAAGAGCGGAAGAATTGGCCTCGGATCGGCGATCGAGGCTGCAAAGACTTATCTTCTTGTTGGTTTGTTTCGCTCCCGCTTCCACTGCTGGTCGGTTCGTCCTCCTCCTCGATAGACTTGGCCTTCATCACAGTATCAGTCGACCTCTCTAGCTTGCTCGTACTGGTAAGTTGACTTGGATTGGGACCGCTTGGCGATACCAGCTCAGGCTCCACTTGATTCTCGAGTGAATGCTGCGGGGGCTCGTTATTATCTTGGTGTTGCCGGTGCTCGTTGGCATCGACCGTCTTGGAGGGCAACTGCTTTATGGCCATGAAATACGGTCGGGGCTTCCGCCATCCTTCTTGTGGGGGCACGCTGGGCAGCGGTCCGTGGTCGTGCTCCACGCTCTCCTCACGACTGTCTCCTCGAGTTACCGCCGATTGGTTCGAGTTTCCAGCCCACGGTGGAAGGGACGGCAGTGGGGGAGCTCGCTTGTCCGGTAAATGCCAGCTCGGGCCATGGTTTCGACTGCCACTGCCGCTGTTGGCTCTTGTTGATGCAGACATGGTTTGTCCCGAGAGAGTGAAGTCACCAAGCTGCTGGTGCAGCTGCCGCAGCGAGCTTCGACTCTCCATGACGTGTGCTGACGAGGTGCAGCGTTGAGCTGGAAGGCATTCCCAAGTCCAAGCAACAGTGTCGTGAAACTCACGACAACTCTCGCAAAAATAAAGTTTGGGCGAAACGACCAGGTTCTATCGAGGATTTAGCAACTTTAGCAACTTGTCAATTGTCGTGATGGTTCTTAATTTCTGAACAAGTCAAGCGTCGCACGGATCTTTTCCACCATGGCATCCCAAGCTCCAAAAATGCAGGACAATGGCGACGAGAGCATCGAGTTTCCCACTATTGCAGAGAAGAGTGGAATCGCACCTGAAGACCGTGTTGAAGAGCGAGACGACAGTGAGTCCGAAGATGACGATGACTCGTCCGCGAACTCGAGTCCGTCGAACCAGCGCGCGGTGGTTGTGTCCGCCTTGTCCGAGGAGACCGTGGCCTTAATGACTCAGATCTTCGAGACGCTGTACCTCGAACACCCGCTTCAAGTCGCCAAGAAAGCTTCTCGAGACGAACGCCACGAGCGCGAGTACATTTCCATGAGCCTCGTGTACGGAGAGATCGCCTTCGTGCCGTTCAAAGTGGTGCTGGACGTGCTGAAGCGATGGCACCACGTGCTCAAAAAGCCCGGCGGAGTCTTCCTGGATATCGGATCCGGAAGTGGCAAAGCTGTGTTTGCTGCGGCTTTACTACACGACTTTGACGCTTGCTACGGCATCGAAGTGCTTGAAGGACTCCATGCCATCTCCCAAGAAGTGCTGCAACGTTGGGAGAAGATCATCAAGCCCAACTTCGCGCTGTCGATGCAGAAGAAGCGGACGCGCATCTCGTTCACCCAAGGAGACGCACTGGTCGTCGACTGGCCGGCAAACGTCGATCTGGTCTTCCTCAACTCGACGTGCTTCGGCGAGCGGCTCCTGTACGCGTTGGCAAAGAAACTCGCACAGTGCTGCAAGTCGGGAGCGATTGTCATCACCGCCACACATAAACTACCAGACACACAGAACTTTGTCGAGCTGAGGCAACTCACGGTGACGCAAGAAGCTTGGGGAGACGCTACCTGGTACTTACACCGCAGGAAATGAGTAGTTGGAAGGCGCGTTGGCAAAAGGTCTGTACGCAGTGCTAACAGGTTTAATATACGGCTATGGACATTGCTCGTCGTCCCCGTTTGTCCCGGTTTCCGTGGCTCATACTGTGCTGCAGTGGTGGTCTTCCTCGCTTAATCATCGATCTGGGGACGGCCACAAGTCGGGCAGTTTAACGACTCGTTGAGTTTCGGGACGATGCACTCGTCGTGGAACTGATGGCCACAACTCAGCGTCGTCAGGTAATACGTCGTCGCGCGTCGCCTGCTGGCGCTGCTGCTACTGCGTCGGGAGCCGCCAAAGCTGTTGGCACTGCCGCTGCCGTTCGTCTTTTGAGTTCCCAGCCATGGAGGCGTGAAGACGCCACTGCTGTTGTTACTGTGGCTTTCCGTACTGTTGCTGCTGCTTCGAGAGAGCGGGGGTACTCCTGCACCAGAGCTATTGAGCGACCTGTTGCTGCCTTCTTCCGACAGCGAGCCGCTTGACGCCAAGAGTGTCGAAGACGACGAGCTACCGTACGCGACGCCGCACAGCGGAGAGCCGCAAATGGCGCAGTTGCCGACGTTGAGATCGTTCACCATGTCGTCGTCCGTCATGGATCCTTGGAACGAGTCGGTGAGCGACGACCGCCGGTTGTCGAGCTGCTGCTCCTGTTGCGGCTCGTCCAGTAGCTGCATCTTCTGCGGCGTGGCCGGATCGTCCCACTTGGCGCTGTAGCCTTCGCTTCTTCTCAGTAGCATCATACGCTCCTCGGGAGCCAATACCGCGGACTTGATGGGGTTCTCCAGCCCGTACTGCTGCAGTGCGTCTCCGTAGATGAACGTGACCAACTCGTCGGCGAAGGTTGTCATAACGACCGAGCAGCAGAAGTTCTTGCGGTCGGTCAGGAAGCCGTACAGCGCCGCGAAGAAGCGCTCGAGTGTCTGCTTGCGCTGCTCCACGACGCGCGCGCTGGAGAAGGTAAAGACGATCTTCTTGGGAAAGTAGCTCTTGAGGAAGCCGTACAGCCACGGGCAGTCGGCGTCGCAGAAGTGGCCGTGCTGCAGCTTCTTGAGCAGTCGCTGCTGCAGCTTGCGGTACTCGTCGAAGGAGCGCGCATGACGCCAGGCCACGTTGAGCTCGTTCTGCCGCACCGTCATGACGTACCGCACGTCCGCGTGCTTCTTGGTCACGGACAGCTCGAGCGTCACCTGCTCGAGGTACTTGATGGAGGGCGGCACCTGCGTGTCCTCGAGCTCGCTGCTCTCGAAGCCGCTGCTCTTGCGCGAGAGGCTGAGGCGGCTCGACGTGGACGGCAAGAGGCTGCGCGTGCTACTGCTGCCGCTGGGGCCACTCGTGGCGCCGTTAAGTACGCCCTCGGTCAGCGACCGCTTCCGTGCGCTGGTGCTGGCGCGGCGGCGCTGGCGGTGGGCCAGCGCCATGGACAGCTCCGGCGAGTACATCATGGTGGACCGACTGTCTGCTTGGGAAGTCAGTGGCTGGCGTAATCTGCTCGACGAACGCGACGGACTTTGAAGATGGGTACACTCTTCGGCGACTTAAATTTCGCCAGTTGGACTGGGCGCTTTGGTCTCCAGTTTGGTCTTGGCGTTGCTGTTGGTGTTCTTCTTCTTGTCTGCGACGATGCAAAGCGGCAATTGAGCGGCTGCTTGAGCTTTTTGACTGTGCGTCTGACAGGGGTGAAGGGAAGCCGGCACACTCGGCGGGGAAAGAAAGGAAGGGCACTTGATCGATGGTGAGTTGCAGTTTGTATGAGTGATGTGCACCACACCATGAACAGATGTGAAGGGGAATTTGATTCAGGAGGGGAAGTTAACGAAGTTTGTATTATAATGTTGAATGATAGATAATTGTTGAAGAGTACGATACGTTGTTTCAGGTAACATGTTCTGACGGATAGATTGGCTGGAAAACAGATGGGAAAGTCGTCGTATCGCAAAGCAAATACCGCGAGGTATCACTGATGAAAGGTTGCCACGAAGCAGCTCCGCACACATAGAGGCAAATGGCACTTCCCGGCACGAATTGATGCACTACAATACGTGCCGTGCTTGCTGTCTTCGCTCCCCGTGCTGTTCACGAGCTACTGCAACGCAGTTAGTTGCACTGCATGCAGCCCGTGCAGGCTACAGTGTCCGTTTCACGACACCACGATGTTGCTTCAGTTTCGAGGGCAACTTCAAGGAGAAAGATCGCAAAATCAGAACGGAGCTGAGACTTGCCGAGTGCCGACCTTGTCACCAGCAAAAGTGTGGGTCGCGCGCTGACCCCTCGCCGTGCTCGTCGCTTTCTTGGTCATCCCCAAGGCCACTTCGTCAATGGGCAGCATAATGAGTGTGCTGGTCGTTTCAGGCTTCGGCGGCCTGTCTCCAAGGTAGCCATCCGCATCCAGCGACAGCGTGCTTGTTATCGATGTGCGCGCAGGTTGCCATACGTGCTTATGGGCTTCCTGCTCACCGCAGCAGAAAGTAAAATGTCGACCACCAGGCGGTGGTTTTATATTCTCAACCGCTTTCGCCCACTCTACGTCGTGATGAAGATGCCGTGCCTGCATCGTCGGAAATGGTGGTGCGATTCCTCTTTACACTCCTTATCAGCTCATAGTGGCGAGTGGAGCATTCATGGCTGAAATGAGCCATTCCAGCATCAACTGTGACTGCAGCAACAACCTGTAGCTGGTCATTGAACGCGAGGATGAAGAACGACGGTCTCACTGGCTTCATTCAGGGAGTGGTCTCAGACCAATGCGTTGTCTTGAACACACCGCTAGCTTCGCCCGCAACTTGCGATGGAAAAGAGAAGATGAGTTACCGACTTGCCCTCCTTGAAGTGGTAATTTCTTCGTTTGGAAGTGAGAAAGGGGGAATACAAACGTTGTTGTGTGTAAGGTGCAATAGAGGCTTGATACATGTACCAAATTGAGTCGCAAACACGAAGCAGGACCTCAAACTCGCAGCTTGTCTTACAAGCCGAGATATCGGCATCAAAATGGGTTCCTACAATTACAACCACAACAATCACTTGATGCAGCGTGCCCGCTGTATGTCTGCTCCCCATCAGGTCCTCAATCCCAGCCTCGTCTTCGTATCAAGTAAAGTCGGGAAGCAAGAGTAATCTTGCGAACCGTACAACTTGGAATCGAAGATCGATGGTGCAGGCTTAACGGCAATTCACCACTCCCTCTCCAGCGGTCTCAGGTCAAGCCTGACAAGAGCTAGCCACGTGCCGCCATGAGACGCCCCAGCGTTTTGCTGGTAGCTATCGTGGCCCTGTCGATACATTCAGCAGCAGCGAAATCTCTCGGGCCTGTACTCGACATCCAAACTTTGGCACTGGACTCCTGGCACCATTCCAAGCGGTTGCTGCGGGCTCGCCACTTCGGAGATAAGGTTGACAAGGAGGAGAGAGGAATCAGCGCCCCCAGTGTTGAAATGCTCCAGGGCTGGCTCAAGAAGGGTCTGATCAGCGACGACGCCGTTGGGCTGCTGACAATGGGCAACAAAGCTGACGACCTACTCACCAGCTCGTTGTTGGACGCTTGGGTCACCTACGTCAAGATCTTCAACCAGGAGAACCCTGCCAAGAAGATGGGTATAATTGAGACGCTCACAACTCGCTTCGGAGACGACGTTCTGGCCACGCTGATCGAGGTAGCCAAGAGGACTCCGAAGACTGAGAACGTCGCCAAAGAACTGCAAACCAAGCAGATCCAACACTGGCTGGAGGCTGGCCAAACTCCGGACGACGTCTTTGCACTGTTAAAGCTCAATTCTGTCAAGTCGCTGCTGTTTGATCACCCCCAGGTGAACACGTGGATGAAGTACATGGATGACTTCGCCAAGGTTAACCCCGATGCTGAGTTGACTACTATCGCGACGTTGAGAAAGTTCTACACCGACGATGCGTTGGCCAAGATGATCGTCACGGCAGCCAAGTCGTCACGTACATCGGTCACTGCCAAACGAGTGGAAGCGGAGCTGCTAAGGAACTGGTTTAACTCGATCAAGACCCCGACAGACATCATGAGGATTCTCAACCTTCACAAATTGGGATTACAGGCTCCAAACAGCCCGCTTTACCCGATCTTGACGAAGTACATGAATCTATTCAACACTGTGGATCCTCGATTCAAGAAGGATATGCTCCAGAACTGGCTCAAGAAGGGTCTACTCAGCGAAGATGAGTTCGCACTGCTAACACTTGGCAAAAGCGCAGACGACCTGCTCACCAGCTCGCAATTGAGCGCTTGGATCAACTACATTAATCTCTTTAACAAGGAGAACCCAACTGGGAAACTGAGTGCACTTGCGACGCTCACGGCTCGCTTTGGAGACGACGCTCTTGCCACGATGATTGAGGCGGCCAAGAAGACGCCAAAAACCGAGACGATGGCCACGCAACTCCAGGCAGAGCAGATCAAGCACTGGCTGGACGCTGGAAAGCTACCGGACGACATCTTCGTGCTACTGAAGCTCAATACGGCCAAGTCGAGGCTCTTCGATCAGCCTCAGATCCACACGTGGGTGAAATTCGTGGGTGATTTCTCGAAGAAAAACCCAAACAGCAAAACCACTTTATTCTCACTTATGGCGCCTCGATACAAGGAGTCCACGCTGGCACAAATGCTCCTTCTTGCGAAGCTAACCCCGGGTACAGAAGGCCTCGCGATGCGAATCCAAGCAGAGCAAACTCGGTTTTGGCTCAGAACCAACAAGACCCCGGCACAAATCTTCCAACTGCTGAAGCTCAACGAAGTCAGGTTTTCGGCGCTACTGGGCAACCCCATCTTCCGTGCGTGGGTGCAATACACGGACGATTTCCGCAAGATCAACGCTGGAACTCACCTGACGACGATGGCGACGATGAGGAAATACTACACCGACGAAGGGCTGGCAAAGTTGTTTGTTATGGCAAAAGAGTCAGCGAGTACAGCGAGTATCGCCAAACGACTGGAGAGTGAGCTGTTGCGTGAATGGTACGTCGTTGGGAAATCTCCAGTCCAAGTTTTCAGCTCGCTGAACCTTCACAATGCGGGGCGGAAGGTGTTTGAAAGTCCACTTTACGCGGTTTGGACGAACTACATCGCTTTTTTCAACAAGGTGGAGCCCTCAATGAAGGTGGATACGCTTAGGTTGTTGACGAGACTGTACGACGAGAAAACTCTGCCCGCGATACTCCTAGCAGCGGAGAAGGTTCAAAGTACGAAGAGCATGGCAACGACGCTGCTGAAGGAGCAGTTAAAGATGTGGCTTGCGGCCAGGAAACGCCCCGAAGTCGTTTACTTTCTGCTGCGCGCAGATACGGCAGCGACGAAAACTGCGCTGAACTGGCAACTCTATAGCGAGTACGCCAAGGTCTTTGCGAGGGCTTGAAATTGCTACTTCAAAGTAGACGGCTACACAACTAACTCGTGGTATCAATACCATTTTGAAGAAAGACTTGAACGCTGTGTCTGAATCAGGGACATACTCTTTCTGCACAGTTACATGTATGGGTCTCGGCTCTGTGAGTTCACTTTGGGCAACGTTGCCAACGATTCATTTTAGCGCTACCGTAGTGTTCTGGCAGTCACCCTCACCGTTCTTCGTCAACACATACGGTCCCTCTCACCATCCAGCGATAATGCTAAGAAGATGTTATCTTGCCTCACGATCGTTTGGTCTCGGCGTCACTTCCTCACTTGATCTTCTCACTCAAAAGCAAAACACAGCCACCAACTGGAGTCATGCGGCACCACGGAGCCTTGATGCTTGCAGCAGCTACGCTTAACGCGATGATCGGTATCGGACAACCCGTTCAACACCAAGCAGTCACAGCGGGCGTCCAGATGCACTCGCGGTCGGCATTCATCCCCAAGGATGAAGACCGAGGCCTGAACCTGAACCTCCCAGCCGTCGAAACAATCACCAAATCCGTGAAGTCCACCGTCACCGACGACCTGCTCAACGTCTGGATCAAGAAGGGCGAGTCCACCGACGACGTCTTCAAGTTTCTCACATTCGACAAGGCAGCGGACGACCTGCTGGCCAGTCCGCACTTGCAGTCTTGGCTCAACTACATGAAGCTGTTCAACAAGGTGAATCCGACCAAGAAGACGAGCTTAATCGTGACTCTCACGGCGCACTACGGTGACGAAGGTCTGTCCAAGATCATCGCAGCGGCGAAGCAGGTACCGGACACCGTTCGGATCGCGAAACGGGTTCAATCAGAGCAGCTTCAGCACTGGTTGGCGATCGAAAAGTCCCCGGACGACGCTTTTGCGTTGATGAAACTGGACGACGTGGGCGCGGATCTGTTCGCTCATCCCGAGTTTATTACGTGGACGAAGTACTTGGAGAACTTCAATGAGATTTATACTGGCCGACAGACGTCGGTGTTCGCGATTTTGAAGGTTTATTATGATGACGAAGTGTTGGTACGAATCCTTGCTGCTGCGAAGAAGCTTCCGAGTACGGAGAAGTTGTCCATTCAAGTGCAAGCCGAGCTTACCAAGTTGTGGCTGCACGATAGGAGATCTCCAGCTGATATTTTCACGCTGCTACAGCTTGAGAAGGAAGGGAAAGCCCTTCTTGCCAGTCCACAGTTTAGCACTTGGGTGAAGTGCACGGACGACTACAATATGCTGGATCCTGAAGCGAAAGTGACGACGATCTCGACGTTAAAGAAACACTTCGAGGAAGACGTATTGGTTAAGATGATCATTGCGGCGAGGAAAGCTCCGGTCACAGCCACTACCTCGAAGAGACTGGAAGCGGAGCAGCTACGGGACTGGTACAGCAACTTAAAACCTCCGGAGTACATTTTTACGGCGCTGAAGCTTGACAAGACGGGATCAAAGCTGCTTGAAAAGCCACTGTTTGCGGTTTGGAAGAGCTACGTCGAGTTCATCAGCGAAATGGACCCATCCATTAAGGTTAACCTGATCAAGCCGTTGACGAAAGTTTATGGCGAGAGAAAAGTATCCAAGATCCTCGTTGCAGCAAGCAACGTCCCTAGTACCAAGAAGATCGCTGCGGAACTGCAGGCGGCACAATTCGACCGCTGGCTGCTTGATAAGAAAGACCCAGCAAACGTCTTTTCCTTGCTGCGTGTGGAGGGATCAGCGGCCGACGATGCGAACAGAGTGCTGTATGATAAATATGTAAAGGCCTACGACCTGCTAGTGAAGTAGACGGCACCGTCACGCTTCCCGAAGACATACAACTGACTTAAACGTCACGCAAAAGATCAACTTTTCAACTAGTTACTTCGAAGTAATTAGTAAAAAAAAATGTTGAGAAATTTATCGATCCGGGTCCAAAGTTGCAAATTTTATTTTGATAAATCCCGTTCTGACAAAAAAAATATCTTGATGTCCCTTGTGATGATCTCAAACTGAACCGGAAAACTTGGACCCATTTATAGGCAATGCCTTCGCTTTGGCGTCCAGTTCCCTCCTATCAATAGCGCTGCTCCTGCTGCTTGCCAGTCTTGTCGCTCTGTAATTAGCTCGACGCGGCGCGAGTCTCAAGGCGGTTTAGCTCCGACTTGAGCTCCCGCCACTTTCTTCGTCAAAGCGCGTGCAGAAATCGGGGAATTCAAGCGCTTCGAGTGATCTGTCACCTCCAGTGTTGCTGTCATGGGAGCCGCTGCGTCGGTGGGCGACCCGGACACGTCGGTCATCTTCCAAGAGGTTAGACTCGAGCAGTTGGTCGTAACAATGAGCTGGTTTCATTAATGTTGATCCTGTGGTTTCTCAGACAAAGCACGAGTATGACCGGCGACTTGCAGCCGGCGACTCGGAGGAGCAGATCTTCCACAGCCTTCGAACCATTGTGTCGCAGCATCTAGCAGGAGCGCAACCTCCTGGAAACCCACCAGATAGTGAGCCAACGACGTCGACAGCAGTGGCTTCAACGCCACAGATGACAGCAATTCGCCCCATAAACGACGACTCGACAGCTTCTGAGGTTGAAAGCACTGATGATTCCCAGCAAGAGGTAAGATTTGCAGGTTTATTGATCTCTTGAAGAGTTTAACCTGACGAATTATCCGTGCGTAGTCTCAGTTACAAGGTGTTCCCCATACACGCTCCAGTTCGCTTCTAGACGCGGCTACGTTAGCTGCCGTGACGACGTCGACGGAGAGCAAAGAGCTCCCGATTGAGCCCAGCCTCGCTCTATCTCCCAAGACCTCGTCCGACGACGATCCTCATGGTTTAATGCAAGGTATGCCGCTTGATGACGAAGTTCCTGTCAACGACAGAACTGCGAGTCGCATCCTACATGTTTCCGGTGAAAAGGGTTTTGGTCGCGCTGTGGGAACCTCACGGGCTGCGCTTGATCTGGTCCAAAATCTAGCGCCAGTGTTCACCACCGACGTGCTAACGGATCCGGCCACGCTCAAGATGATCCTCAAGTTCGCCGAAGTCAACAAGGTGCCCAACGGGGTCGACATGCTGCGCTTCTGGGTCGAGATCGACGAGCTGCAGCACCTGCCGTCGCACTCGTACACGCACCGTCGCCTGCGTAAGATCTACGACAAGTTCCTGTCGCCCGAGGCTCAGTCTCCTGTGTGTGTTACCGCGCACATGCTGCAGGAAATCGAGCGTTCGCTCGAAGGCGACAACATCTCCGCAGGCATCTACCACGCATCCCAGCAGATCTGCTACGTGGCGCTCGAGAAATCGGTTTACCCGCGCTTCCGAGACAGCAAACTGTTCCGGAAAATGCAGGATTTCTGCGCTCCCATTGTTCCTCACGGCGGGAATTCTTCAAGTTCTGGTAACTCGAGCAACAGCCCGCCGATGCTCGAAGCTGCGTCAGCCACGGGCACCGTCGCCGCCAATATCACGGACACAGAGGAGGCGGAGGATTACTCACTCATGGGGATCCTCGCGCATCCAGCAAAGTTACGTTTCCTCAAGACGTTCTGCATGGAGGCACTGGCGCTGGAAAACCTCCTTTTCTACCTGGAAGTTGAGGACTGCAAGCGCCTGCCCAACTTGTCGTTCGTGGTGAATAAAACCCGGAAGATCTACGACCGCTACTGCTCGCCGTCGTCGAAAAACTACATCACTGGGCTGGGAGACAACGGAGCGTTGCGGGAAATCCAAGAAGCTGTTGATACGAAAGGTGCTTTAGTGCCCAAGCTCTTCTACGAGGTGCAGCTTGCGGTGTTTAACCGGATCAGCGACGAGATTTGGCCAAAGTTCTGCCGTTCTGAGGAATATCTGGACCACTCGAAGGAGGTCAAGCCGGATACCAAACAGCTCATGCGTCGTGGCAACCGGTTCGAGGAGAGCGAGGCTGTCCAGCAGAAGCTGGACGCGCTGGCCGAGTTCCAGCTCATCGACACGGCCATGCATTACCCTGTTGAGAAGCTCATCCCGATCTCCTTCCCCGATTCGATTCGAGGAATATCTCGACGCAAATCGATCCAGAAACTCGAGGAAGAGCAGACGCTCACGCCTCAGCAGGTGCTGAGCTTGTTGCTGGGGGATCCGTTTGCCAAGAAGTACTTTAAGCTCTTCATGACGCGACGAGGCGTGGACTCTCTACTCGCCTTTTGTGAAGAGGTGGAGGACTTTAAACTGCTGCCTGGTATCGAGTTCCTCCAGCATTCGGCCAAGAAGATCTACCGCAAGTACATGATGCCTAGCGCCAGGCTTCAGGTTGATATGAGCACGACCATGCGTGACGAGATCTTCATGCGGCTTTCCAACCCGAGCGTGGACATGTTCAAGAAGATCGCCAACCGCGTGCGCCACGGAATGCTGCAGGACTCGCTGCCTCGCTTCGTCAAGTCCAATTACTACAAGGAGTTGCGTCGGGAGAGCAAATCAACGCCTGCCGATCCGCACCTGGCCACGGTGGATCAAGCGGCCAAGGCCGGCAAGCTGGAGCTGAGCCACCTGGACGTGTTCCTGTCGTACCCGGGGTGCATGCATGCCTTCCGGAAGTTCCTGGACTTCCAGCACTGCTCGGAAAACCTCATGTTGTGGGAGGAGATCGAGCATTACCGACGCCTTCCGAGTTACCAGATCGTGCTGCGCTCGGCCAAAAAGATCTACGACAAGTACTTGAATCCAAGCAACCCGCGCTCGCCCATTCCGCTGGCCGCGGGGCTTCGCAAACGCGTGGAATCGCAGCTTGACGTGGCCTGTCGGACGACCTTTGACGAGGTCGAGAACGAGTGCTACGACCACATGCGCAACGTCGTGGTGCCCGATTTCCTCGACTCGCGGATCTTCATGGCGCTCGTGGGGACGTGGGCCACCGTCCACGAAGACTACCCGGCCGAAATGCTGCGCGGAGAGCTGGAGATGGCGTTCCTGCGCCACCGCTTCCACCTCGTACAAGAAGCCCGCGGAATGTCTAGGGACTCTCCGACGACGCTGCTGGACAAGATGCGGACTGGGAACACAACCACGCTGGGCAATGCCAGCGGATCGAGCAATACAAGCAGCAAACCGTCGAACCGAACAAACGGCGGATAATTATTCTCGCGCTTCATAAAATCTCTAGTACAGATTCAATCAGTATATGCATCGGAAGAAGCGACGTTTTTCCTTTCCTTTCAGATAGCAGCAAACGCTGCAAGCTTTCGAGATCAGCTCGTCCAGCAGCACCTGTCCACATTCCCGCAGTTTCCCACCTTTTTCATCGACCTCGTCGCTTACTGGTTAGCTTTTCGCGTCTTCGGCTGACATTTTTTCTTTGGTGAAGAAGAAACTTGAGAAACTATCATTTTCACAATAAGGTACGGCGCCAGTTTCGTGCCACTTTTGTTTCATCAAACAGGAAGACTAACAATCGTGTTAGGGCCAACTAGTTGGTGTAATATCGGTAAGCGTTGCGAACATGTAAATCCCGCCAAACCGTATTCAACCAGATCACATTTCCCGCCCAATTGTGCTCACTTCCAAGCCAACAAACTTGCTGAAAAGCCAAATTGGATTTGCAACCTTACAAACCGCAAGATAAAAGTGGCAGGAAACTGGTTCCTTGCAAAAATCTGCTCCGACCATCCGCAGTTTCTAATTGCAACGTTAATCGTCCAACAACCATGTAAAACGAAAGCACAATTGTCGAGATACTGTTCTTGTGAGATATGCCTTTACTGCTCAAACCGGATAGTCGAATAAAATGTTGTGCTTAAAAGTGTAAAGGGAAATCAAAATGGCACGAAACTGGCACGTACCTTACATTCTGTTTTGGCACCTTAGATCTGTCGTGGCACCATAAACTCTGGGCAGCACAACACGATACGGTAGCAACACAAAAAGATGTGGAGTCTGTGCGCGGCGCGTCCTTCTGTGCCTGTACAGCCCATCCCAGCAAGAGACCCATGGGGGCAGATTCCCAATTTGGGGACTCCAAACTGCGCCGATTTGGTCACTACAAAACTGCAAGCAATTTGATCCACACAATCTGGCCCCCATGCCGAAGCGAATCCCCTGGAAAGAGGTCGTTCTTGC
>JAABLK010000604.1:0-21859 GCA_012295415.1 Phytophthora chlamydospora | reverse complement strand
ATATTTCGTAGTGGCCGATAATGCCTACCCTCAGAGCCGAGCTGTCCTGACACCATTTAACCAGGCTCAGCTGCACAGCTGACGCCGGGCGCGTACCCATGAACCGTCCGAACGGGCTTTGCTGCGTTGGATAGAGGCCTTGAGATCCGTCATGACCCTCCATTCACCTAATTAACATAGATAAACGTGATATGATTTAGTCTTAGTAGAACATCACAGCATTTGCTGCTTGCCACGTACGTCTGATGCTCTGAAGCTTCAGGGCCCACAAATATGCCCTTGTTAGCGCTTACACGTGTGCGTGGGAAGAAGATCGTTTGCTTCCAGCTGTTATCAAAGCCAAAATGAGGCCGCATAACGGTTCTCAACCGCTGCGGTGCAGTGCGGTCGGTTGAGAATGAGCCTTAGGCTCTACCAAACTGCATAGCTGACTAAATGCATCGAAACTCATTCTGTATCGGCGCTGGAAGCGACCAGGACGTGCTAGCACTCCAGAAAGGTACTCACTCCACAGAAATGGAGGGGCCATACACTTGTCACTACGTTCGTTCAGACCACCCATATACACCAAAGCACATACACTCACGAGCTCTATGTACTCACCTGCCGTATTGTTGCACTGCATCAGTGCTTGCCTCGTCATGACTTCTACCCTCGTCGAATCTGTGAATGTAGTGGTGGCAAACTCTTAGAATATTTAAGATTTAACATAGGTTTATGCTACTGGCTCTCCAAATGTCTAGCTGGGAGCAAAGCTGACTTGCCGACTTCCTACTTCGAACCTCGAGAGAACAGCTCACTTTATTGCTCCCGTTTTTACGTTCTCCCACTTTGCACTTCATCATGTCATTGAACTCTTCGTAGCAGATTCACGGACAGTGCAAGACGGTCACTTTCGAAAATCATCTTCATCACGCGCTCCCCCCTCGCCCTCGTTCCCACCGCCACAAATGGGTCGTCTCCTGGCTGCTGCTGTTCTGCTGTCTGTGGCCGTGCTGTTCCCGGCCACGGGCGCCACCGAGTGCACCGACTCGGAAGTTACCTACGCCAACTCAGTCTGGAGTGCTGCAGCCTCCACCGCGGCCTGCTTGTCATACGTGACGCTGATGGATCCGGTCTACGTCAGCGCGCCTTGCACTGCCACTGCCTGCCTGTCCGTCGTGAAAGGCGTGGCTAAGAACCTTCCGGACTGCACCTACGGCGGTATCAACAACAAGATCGAGACGCAGAATGCCCTCACTTCCTGTAACAGTGGCGACATTGAAGACGCCGGGTCCCCGACGACCCTCACGGATGCACCAACGACTGCAACAATTGCCAGGGATCTACTGGCATCGACAACAGCAGCAGCAGCGTCTGCGGCCTCGATGAGCGACTCCATCGCCACGTTGAACCCGACACCGACTTCGACTTCGAATGGTTCGCCGACGTCAGCTTTTAGGGCGTCCGACACAAATTGTACCACCGCGGAGGTGGACGAAATGTGGGATGCATTTTCGTCTCTTGCCCGAAGCGATGCGTGTAAGGAAAACGCCACTATCCACAGTTACAGCATTGTTATACCCACGACCTGCGACTCGGACTGCGTCGTCAATGTGGAGGTTTTAGCCGAGGCGCTGCCGAACTGCTATTACAGCTACCAGTCAGGGAACAAGAAGGAGGGGGTGCTGACCGATATCGAAAGCTGCTTTTACTTCCAACCCGACACCATCGTCTTCGATATATATTCTAACCGGGTTCATTCAGGAGATAGTGCGTCCGACGCTGGAATTGGCACGTCGCCACCGCGCGTGCGTGAGACCACGCTGCGCGTGTGGTTCCTCTCCGCCCTAGTGGGAATCATCGTGGCTGTTGGAATTTGAGAACATATTAAGACGTTATTCGGCTGCGAGGTAGCGAGGGTATCTGCATCGTCGGCTTGCATCGTTGTATTGTTCTTTGCCAAGTGAAATTCAAGAGCAAAATCATTGTCGAATCGACAGGATATTAAACAAGCATATAATTCACTCCTCTAAAGCACCAAAACTACACGACCTGGCACTGCAAAATACCACAACGAAGTCGTTAGGAAGAAGAACACATGTGACTACCATGGATACCTCACCGGAAACAACATGCACTTGAAGTACGAAATGCCAGTATGGTGTAGCTTGTGGATTCTCCCGATGATAAGACGTTTCAGCTGGACTGGAAATGTGTGGACATGTATTTTATCTCGATTCCTGGCGTGGGATTCAAGACACTTTGCTCCTCGTAGAACTCACGGCGATTCCGGTGAAACTACAACTTTGAAAGTAAATCCACCCCTGGCAGAGCTTGTCAGCCTTGTTGCATTCACCTGAGTTCAACATCGGCAGCAAATAGGCACGATCAACCCATTCTTTCACGGTCGGAGACAGAGCACGTTGCTTGACTTGAACTCTCCTGCGCCAGCGACAACACATGAAGCGTGCAATTATTCAGAAGATATCCGTATATTCAGACGGCATACTCCCGCCCACGGCACCACCACCAAGCTCTAATGCAGAACTGCAGATAACACACACACAAAACACAAAACTTGGTGAAAACGGTAGTGTCATTGAGAAACGCGATCCTCGACCGCTAAAACACCTGCATCTTACAAAAAAAAATAGTCTCCAGGGCGGCGAGTGTCTGCCATGGGGAATGACGCGGTCCTTTCATCGCTCACGCTCACAGAAATCCAGCGAGCACGTAGAGCGCAATCGAGAGCTGTGCAGCCAGCACTCCGACCGCCAGAGAGCCACGGGAGGCGCCGGAAACGGTGGATCCGCTGCCGGTGGCGCTGCCGACGCTGCCAGAGGCGGAGGCCGACCGGCTGAGCACTTCGGTGACGCTGGTGCAGTAGGTGACGATGGCCTGCAGTCCGGTCTTGCGGTCGATCTCGTCGTCGCCCGTGCAGTCGGGCAGCTGGTCTACTGCGTCGCTGAGCTCTGAGAGGCAGTCGCTGCTCATGCAGTAGTCGAGCGACGTGGCGTCCGAGTTGGAGATGAGGTCAGCGCAGGCCGTGCTGTTGGTCAGATCGGCGTACACGTTGTCCACGGTGGTCTGTTCATCGTCTGTGCAGTTGGCGGCGAAGACAGCGGTTTGCAGCAATGTCAGAGCCAAAAAGGCGGCGATGAAGGAGCGAGTCGGGACCATTGCTGTCGATGTCGATGTGGAGGCGTGCGCTGCAATGGGGACTTTCGAATGTGGCGAGGTGGTCGCTGTGTGGGCGGAAGCTTCCGCGAAGCCATGACAGATGTGCGGTACCTGCAATCTCTCGGTTAGGTCCGCATGTGCCACTTGTGCGAGTTTACAATGAACTAGAGGAAGGTGCACTTCCCGCTCGGATTCGTCCGCACACGCACGCCAGGCAATTTTACACTCATCGGAGAGACCGGCTGTGCAAGCTCAGCTTCTTGCCACGCAGGCAAGGTAAGCGGCTCCATGTATGGAGCACGACGCACGAGTCAGGGCATGGAGCTCGGCTCGCAGCCACGACAAATCAGGCCAGAGCGTGGCGAAGGATGAGTTGTGCCCTGTCCAGCGCTCGATCCGACTCGATTCGATCCAGACTGGCACTTCAACCTCAGTGGACGGTTGTGGAGGCAACCTGCTAGCCCAGCAGAGCGTCTACGCGACTGCCAATGCGTCCGCACCGAGCTCGAGCCGCCACTTTTCGGTGGTGGACTTTGCGGTGGAATGCCATCGTATCAGCTGCAGGTAACAAGCTGGGTCAGGTGTGTATCTGCGGCTGGGGGCACCATTAACGCAACTCACATTACCATGGAAAGCTTAGCTTTGAATTACGCTGGTTAATGGGGATTGTGTGGATGTGCAATGAACTCGACGCCGACCAGCTTGGTCTCATAGTCCGCCGAATGCCAGCGTCACGATCAGGGCGAACGCAGTCGCCGTCGATCCGGAAGTTAAGGTGGAGGCTTTCGACTTGGCAGCCGCCGGTGTGTCCGTTGTTTGCGAAGACGCGGAGGACGAAGCAGTAGGCGTCTCGGTCGTCACTGCCGGCGTTAGCGTTGTCGTGGCCTGCGTCGCAGGCGGTGTCGTACTGGGTGCCCACGTCAGACTCGGGTCGTCGCACAGGGCCAGCACGTCGGCGATCGATTGCTTTGCGTTGTAGCCGCCGTAGGTGCAGTTGGGCAGTTGCGCCTCCACATCCGTCAAGTACGCGACGCAAGCGTTCTCGGCGCAGAACTCCGTCTTGCTGGTGGCGTCCGTCGCAGCCCCTGCACTTCCAAGACAGTCGACACTGGTCCCGGCCTGGTCGTTTAGCTCGGTGATGACGGTGATGTTTTCAATGCTGCACGTCGGGACCGTGTCGGGCTCGCTTACGATGGTCGAGTTGGTGGCCGATCCTGAGCTTGAGCTCATGGAAGCCGAGCCTGAAGCTGCTGCGTCACACCACGACACTAACGTCCCCAGGGTCTCCCCGAGGTTGGTGCCGTCGTACTCGCAGTCGGGGGCGTCGGGCTCCAACTGACGGACGAGCTTCATGCAGGCACCGCCGCAGATCTCGGCCACCGTGTTGAGGCTGCTGTCCAACGCGCTACCCGCGCAGTCTGGGCTGCTGGTGTACGTTGAAGCTATGGACGTGAGCGACGTGAGCTGGGCCGATGTGCAGGCCTTCGCATCGACAAAAGGCACCGAAAGCAGCGCCACGACCGGAGCCCATCGGACAATGCAACGCATTGCCAGGAACGTTGAGGTGGGAAGCTTGGGCGGTGAATCTGAAAATAATCGAGGCAAAGCAACGTTGGGGTGGCCAGTGCTGGACGTGTACCCATTTGCAGAGCGTCTCCTTAAACGAACAGCAAGAACTTCTTGAAGAGGAGCAGCATGAGAGGAGCACATGTATCATTATGGGCTCTTCCCGTGTCAGTGTACACCACCAGCACGAGGTTCACCAGGTGAATGAGGTATGCTACCGTACTTCTTAGTGAACTACGACAACAGCCCGTTGGATGCAAGTGCGAGCACGAGAAACGAGATGCTCGTCTCGAATGCCAATGTGTTAGCTGCAGACTTGATAACCGCGGGTGCGTCCGTCGCTTGTGAAGACGCGGCCGAAGGTGTTTGACTCGTCATCGTCGGTGTTATCGTAGTCGTGGCCAGCGTCGCGGATGGTGTCGAAGTCGGCGGCCACGTGACGCTCGAGTCGTTGCAGATAGCCAACGTATCTGCGACCTCCTGCTTGAGGTTGTAGCCGCCGTAGGTGCAGTTGGGTACTCGGGTCTCCACGTCGGTCATGTAGGAAACACAGGCTGCTCTGGCGCAGAATCCCGTCGTGCCAGCAGCAGTTCCACCGCTGCCTTGGCAGTCGACGCTCCTCGTGGCTTCGTCGTACAAGTCGTTGATCAGGGTGATATTCTCCGTGGTGCAGGTCGGGACTGCGTCGGTGGTGGTCAGGTTTGAGACCATCCACGTGGATCCGGCAGTGGAGCTTGAACCAGAGCTGGAGGTCGAAGCCGAATCGCACAACGCCTCGATGGCCTGCATGGTCTCGCCCAAGTTGGCGCCGTCATTCTCGCAGTCCGGAGTCAGCGGCTGCAACATTCGGATGAGCTTCGTGCAGGGACCAGCACAGATCTCGAAACCGCTGGTGCCCAGGGCGCTGCCCGCACAGTCGGGGCTGCTGGTGAACGTCTCGGCCACCCCAGAGAGCTGCGTGAGCTCAGTCGGCGTGCAGGGCCTCGCATTGACAACGGAGACGCGCAGCACGACAAACACCAGAGCCCATCGGAAGAGGGAGCGCATTGTCAACGGCAAAGGGGAACAGGCAGGTGTGAAGCTAGAGAGAGGAATTTGAAAGTGGCGACGAATGCACGCACTACTGGACCTGCACCCATGTTGCCGTTGTGTTGTTTGGTTAGCTTCCGACTCGCCTCGTCTAGGTCGTTGTAGCAGCTTCCGTCCGCTGCTCCTGCGAATACGCGCATCTTCCTATGCGCGCTGGTGGTCCACCAGCATGAGGCTGGCCACGAACGTCATCATCATCTTGGGCTTGACCTCCACAATGTCTTCGTACGTGAGGAAGACCGTGGCGCCGATCTTCTGCGCGCAACTGATGGCGTACTTGGCGTTGCTGGCCTTGGCGTCGTCCGTCTTGTCCTGCGACATCATGTCCCAGTTGACGGCGCGGGGCTCCACGGCGTGCACCAGGTCGAGCAAGTACAGACTGTCCGAGAGGCTCGAGTCCCGGAACGAGACGATGTTGCCCTTGGCGCGCCCGCTCTGCCGCACCTTGTTGTTGGCCCAGGCGATGATGTCCTTGTCGGTGATCTCGCCGCGGCCCGCGCCCAGTTCGCTCAAGATCTTGAGCTGCTGGTAGCGCATGCTCTGCCACACGATGGACAGGATCATCTTCTTGGCGCCCTCGAAGATGTCCGCGCCGCCGACGTTGACCAGCGAGAACTTGAGCTGCTTGCCCAGCACGACGCAGTAGTTGCAGTTCTCCACCTGCTTGAACTTGTTGGGCGCCACCAGGTTGACCTTGTTCCAGGCCACGAGGCCCTTCTGGATCTTGTCCAGCACCTTGAGCAGCTTCATGCCGTCGCTCAGGTCCGAGTACAGGTGGTTGATGTACACGTCGTCGATGGCCAGCGAGTTGATCCACATGCGGAAGACGCGCTCCTCGCGCGTGTCGCCCACGTCGTCGTACAGGATTTCCTCCAGCTGCTTGATCTCCTCTTCGATCACGTCCAGCGCCGGGCACGTGTTGAAGAGCTGGGCCACGAACGACATGTTGAGCTTCGGGTTGCCGCTCGTGATGTCGCGCGGCTTGATGAACGTCTCGACCTCCAGGCGACGCGCGTTCTGGATCACGTGGGCGGCGCGTTCCTCAGGGACGGCCTCGCTGCACAAGTCGCAGTGCTGCGGCGCGATGTGGTGCAGCAGCACGCTGTACGCGGTCGCGTCCTGGACGTCCGAGCTGAAGTTCGTCACCTTCTTCGGGTGGCCCGCTGCCTTCAGGTGGTAGTTCATCCACCGCAGCAGGATCTGGTCCGGCGGCAGCTTCATGAACTGCTCGAGCGTCTCGCCATCCAGCAAGAGCCGCATGAGCTCCGGGTGGTTCTTCAAGTTGATGGTGGACGTCAGCTGGATCTTGATGATCTGCCACACCAGCCCCAGCACGAGGATCGGCTTGCCCTCGATCAGGTCGTCTGGGCCGATGTTCACCACGCTGCAGCCGATGCTCTTGGCGGCGTTGATGCACAGGTTCTGGTTCTCCGTCTTCTGGTACACGTTGAGCTCCTTGGCGCGCTTCACGAAGTTCAGCGCGCGCTCGTCGATCGTCTCCGGGACGGCAGCGTTGATCAGCTTACACAGCACCACGCCGTCGCACACGGCCCTGAACAGGCCGGCGTCCATGCCGATCGGCATCAACGAGGCCACGTCCTTGTCCGAGTGGAGCGTGTTGTTGATGTGCTCCGTGAAGGCGACGGTCTCTTCCTCCGAGTACGAGTGCAGACCGCCAGCAGTGCCCTTGACCTCGTGGATCGTGGAGTTGTACTGCGCCGCGGCACTCGCGCGTCGCTGCAGGACGCTCAGCGTGTGCGCGTCGACGTTGCCGCTTAAATACTGCTCCGCTGTCGCGGGTGACGGCGGGGCCGCTTGCTTCACTGGGGACCGTGGCGGAGTGACACTCACCACAGGCGGCGGCGGAGGGGTGTTGGCAACCGGAGGCCACTGCGCGCGCTTGGCTGCGGCTGAAGGGGACGGATTCACAGGAGCTGCAGGCGCGCTCGGAGGCCACTGCGGCTTCGCAGCGCCGTTGCCCGCCGGCGGCCATTGCGGGGGCTTCGACACGGGGCTCTTCGGTGCAGGTTCAGCCGGAGCGGACGTCGGCGGCCACTGCGGCTTCGGCGCGCTAGGCGACGTGACTGCAGGTGGCCACTGCGGCTTGGTGGGGCTCTTGTCTCCGGCAGCGCCGGCAGGGGGCCACTTGGCCGTGACGGCAGGAGGTGCGGGGGCGGTAATAGGCGCAACGACAGGAGCAGCAGGTGTAGAGGACGCAGCGGGCGGCCATTGCGGCTTGGTGGCAGTGGGCTCACTACCGGTAGGCGGCCACTGCGGCTTTGCGTGCGTCGGAACCGCAGCCGGAGCTGGCGCTTGTGGCGCAGATGACGGTGGCTGCCCCCAGGACGCACTCTGGCCAGCACGCGACCACTGCGGCTTGCTGGCGACCGGCGCCGGGGCCGCCGTGGGGGTCGACGGGGTGCCTGTAGGCGGCCACTGCGCTTTCTGAGTGAATGCCGGGGCTTGTGACGCCGGCTCCGGCGTCTGATTCTGCTGCCAAGTGGCTGTCTTTTGGCTGGAGAAGAAGGGCGTCGTCTCGACGGCTGCAGGGGCGGGAGCAGAAGGCTCAGAAGCTGCTACAGGTGCCGGAGCGGGCACCTGCACGGGCGTGGGAGCTACTGAGGCGTGACTGAGCAGCAGCGACGGGTCCAATGCGATGACGCCGTTACGGAAGTCGTGCAGCAGCTCCAGAAACTCCTGGAACGAAATCTGCTCGGGTCTGGCCAGCTTGGTCTGCTGCAGCATGACGGTCGTCTGGTTGGGCGTCACGTTCTCGCCCAGCTTCTGCAGCACCGTGTGCAGCTCGGCTACGGGCACAGCGGCCGCGTAGTCTCGGTCATGCTCCTTGAAAACGCGCTTGAGCTCGTGGATCTCCTTGGGCGAAAACTTCTGCAGGAATACGGAGGACACCTGGTAGCTCATCGTTGGAAGGGGCTTGCGGGTCGGCTACGAGGCGTGTGAAGGCGGGAGTTGCACGAGGAGGAAGGGAGACGCGTGCACTGGATGTGGAGTGCGCGGAGAAGCAGGAAGATGCTCACACACCGCACGCAGACGGCCGAAGAGCGGGGATCTTCTTCTTCAGGTCTTCTTGCTTTGTGTGCGACAGTGTCGCAGCTTCAAGGGGGACCATCGAAAGCGATACGAGCAAGGGATATCAACATAGACGGGGATTACGGAGCCCCAATTTTCGCAGGAGCCCATGGAGAAGATAGGCCTTGACATGCCCACCTTGAATCCAGGCGTGGATGTCGGAAAGCGACGCCGTTCCACTTCCGACGACCCAGGGCGCGTGCGCGTGCAGGTGGAACGGGTGCTGTTCGGTCATGTCGTCGACCAGCACCACCTTGATGCGCTTGCCGAACTCGATTTTGCGCTCAAGAACCGCAGCCGGCAGCTCTTCGGTTGTCAAACCGGCCGCGATCGAGAAGAGAGGGGGGTTCCTCTGGGGCGGCAAAGTTGAGGTAGTCCGCCCCGTCCTTTGAGAGGTAGCCGAGGCGGAAGTCTAACTCGAGGATTGCGCGGTCGGAAGGCACCGTCGGCAGCACGGCCGTCTCAAGCGGAGGAAGCTCGAACTCGCTCACCGTCGTCGTCTCCGTCCAATTGGAGGAAGTGGGGTCGTCACCGTCGTCTTCCTCGTAGTAAACGACGGCTAGACCCTCGTAGTTAAATCCTTCCCCAGCAACAGCAGCCGTGCCGTTCGTCCATGGGAGCCCGTCGAGAGCAGTGGCCCGGATCCAGAACGAACCGATCGGACTATCCGAGGCGGCTTTCGCCTCCACGACAATGTCGTAGCGTTGATAAGGAGTGCGTTTAGACGCAGCAGTCCATGGTCTTCGAGTCGAAGTTCGCGATGACCGGGAATTGACTTGTTGAGCACTTTTGGTGAAGGTAAAAAGTGGCCGACGTGTGTATTGTTGCTGTGCGGCGGGGGCAGATTGCTTTGCACGATGCAATTGACGTAACCACCACCCATGACACCCTATCAAGTTCTGTACACCTCGCTCGAGTGGGCTGCCTAGCTCCTCATGTCGGCAAACACGACGCGTGACATGGAGTTCGAGCAGTCGGAATGTGCCCGGCGGCTTTTGAGGCTTGTTGAAGTCGACCAGCCAATCAACCTCCCGCACAGTAATTACAAATCTAGTCATTCGCATTCAATGATTTTGAGGAGCTGGCTGTCCTGGTGCGCGAGAAGATGGAGAAGTTTCAGGAGAAGACGAAGCGCCGCGACGTGGCGTACATCGCAAGCATGCTAGAAGTAGCTGTGCTCGCTGCTTGTCAAGTATGACGAGCTGGACTGCATCAATCTGGTGCCAGAACAAGGCGCTGCACAAAAAGCGCGTGAGTGTGGGCAGAAGTACAGCAAGGGCTGGATCGGGCGACCAAGCGCGCGGGCTGGAACTCGTTGAGCCGGAGTGCTGCTCATGTGGCCTTTTGTGAAGCTCGGACATTGTGTCGGAGTAATCCCTGCCAAGGAGTCGGGTGATCATTGAGACCACCTCGGAGTCTCCGCGGACATTCCGTTTGAATACTTCCTCGACGCGAAGAAGTCGACAATTGATCCAACTCAGTCCTACTGCTGATACGTGCCGAGCGGCGGCTCTTCCTCTTCACTTCGTCGTCGACTTTCAGCATCGCGTCAAGGATCATGCACAAGGATTTGTAACTTGGTGCTGGGTGTTCGTGCGTCAAGCTCTCGATTCCAGGCAGGCAAGCATACCAAGAAGTTTGTCCGTCGCCAAGAAGAAGGAGCACCGACGCCCTCGTTGGCAGCGCAGAGAGAGAGAGAGCGCGTAGAGGCTGGTGCGCTGTTCGTGCGTGCCGTGGGATCACTCGGCATGAGCCAATCAGTGGCTGGTCTCACTGCCCGAATTTTGAGACAGGGGGCTGTGGATATTGGAGCTGACTAGCTGTCCGAACTGGTTCGTGTGGTCCTGCCTCACTCGCCAATTCGCAGCGCAGACCGCAGGACTAATTGAGCGTAGTATCAGACAGCAAAGGCGAGCAGGAACAGGGACTTTGACATGGCGATCCCCAAGAGAGCGCTCATCATCATCGCCGTGGTGGTGGTCTTGGCCATCATCGGCGTCATCGTGGGCGTCGTGGTGAGCCGGAACTCGTCCAGTTCATCCAGCACAGGCGACGGCAATGCCAGCTCAGCCTCTGGCTCAGGCTCAGGTAGCGCGGCTGCCTCGACGACGGGCAGCTCGGGTACCACCAGGTCGTCATCCTCGACGAAGAAAACGAGCACGAACTCGTCCAGCTCGACGTCTAGCATCACGTCCGACCCGACGAGTGTCACGTACTCGCTGGCAGCTTTTGCCATTGGAGACTGGGGAACCACCACCACGCAGAGCTCGTGCTGCAAGCGCTCGTCCACGTACAACGACTACGACGTTGTGGCCGAGGACGTTGTGGCCAGCGTCATGGACCAGCAGGCCAGCGCGGCCGAAGTCGCCCCCAAGTGCGTCATCGGCCACGGCGACAACTTCTACTGGAACGGAATCGACAGCGACGACGGACGTGACTCCCGATTCACGACCACCTTTGAGGGCAAGTTCGACGGCGACAACATCAAGACCCTTCCGTGGGTGAACGTGCTGGGCAACCACGACTACGGAGGTGCCGACTACATCTGCTCCGACGGCGACAGCGCCGGAAAGTGCTCGTCCACAGACGACCTACTGACGTCGCTGGACAACAAGTTCTCGTGGCAGTCGACGTACACGAGCCCCAACGACGACCGCTGGGTGCTGGACGACCACTTTTACGTCTACTCGATCGAAGACGAAGCGTCCGGAGTGAGCATTGACATTTTCAACGTCGATTCGGGTGATGCCGACTCGCACGGTGCGACTGAAACCTGCTGCCAGTGCTACGGCTACGCGGGTGATGACGATGATAAGTGCGCCAATGTTGCGCGTGGCGACGACTCCTGCTGCGGTGGCGACGGGGACATGTACGACCAGTGTATGGCCAAGTTCACGGAGTGGAGCGACGACTCACGCAAGCAGCTGGAGACCAGCATTGCCAACTCGACTGCTACCTGGAAAGTGGTCAACAGCCACTACTCGCCTTACGCTCACTACGCCGAGGCTGGCATGGACAAGTGGTTCGACATCATCAACGGCACGGGCGTTCACCTCTGGTTGAATGGCCACACGCACGGTGAGAACCACGACTACTCGTCCTCGCTTGGTGTTCACTTTGTGGATAACGGAGCTGGCGGTGGTATCCAGAAGGAGTCGGCGAGCGGAATTCCGACTTACGCAGAGGACTACGTTGAGAACCTTTGGGTGTACGACGGCACCGAGTACGGCTTCTTCTCACTGACGGCTTCGAAGGACTGGCTCAAGTTGCAGTACCACACGGCTGATGACAAGTGGACGTACGCGGAGAGCTTCAACTCGACTACGGTGGGCGGTGTGGCGACTAAGCACTGCTGGTACATCCCGAATGACGGCACGGAGGGCAAGGACTGCACGTCGTCGTCTTCGTAGATACTTTAAGTACATTTTTCCGATAGCTCAGCACGGACGGACTTGGGATCTTTCCTATGTAGTCCTGGTTGCACGCACTTGAAGCTTTTCTCCTTCACGAAGTTTTTTGTGGCATTTTTTCACGTTTTCTCCGTCATGTGAACAAGTTGCGCTGGAGCTTTTGTAGACGAGCTCGATTGAATTAATCTGCAGCGGTGGGTGGCTGGATTACAGTGTGAGTGACCGCAGAGCTCGTCAGTCCGACGTTGGGACTGGGTGCTGTGCATCACGACGAGTGCAGAGCAGTGAGTTATCAATGCACTTACCGCAGCTCTCGGTGGACAGGCATCGTCCTGCTTGTTGCTTGGACTGTCGTTCGTTGCTTCGTACCAACGTGACTACCAAAACTCGATACTCGTGCATTATTATCGTGCGTCAGCAGCACCAAGATAGCAAACCCTTGCTTCATGCAGACGACGGACCCTGCCTCACGCTGCTGGATTGTCAGACTGCAACGCGACAGAACTTGCTGCTCTCGGCAATGCAGAACGGTTTGCCTCGATGTGGAGAAAGCTGCTCGCAGTGCGACAACAACACCAGGTGCAAACCCTTCCAATTGCACGCTATGCTTCTTGGCCCAAGAAGCAACAGCAGGCGGCACGCTCTGCGTGTCGTTGGAGTGGAGATCGGTGCCGCACAGGATGCAGCCACGTACCGTGTCGCGTAAGCGGGTATTCAGACCGATGACTCCCAGCAGATCATTTTGGCCGCCCAGGATTGGCCAAAATACATTTGCACCAATCGCAAGCCAGCGAAAACTCTGATTCGGATTCGGATTGAGACGGTGCGCGGCCAGTCTTGCTTTTTTGTGGGTCGGGGCAGCTCCACTCGCGAATTGGCAGCGGACGACGCAGCGTACGCTACACCAAAGAGCTAAGAACACAGGCCCAGCATGGCGATCCCCAGGAAAGCGCTCATCATCATCGGCGTCGTGGTGGTTCTGGCCATCGTGGGCGTCATCGTGGGCGTCGTGGTGACCAAGGACTCGTCCAGCTCGGCCAGCACGTCCGACGGCACGTCCTCCGGCTCGACGGCCACCTCAGGCAGCGGCACGACCACCACCAGCTCGGGCGGCACCACCAAGTCGTCGTCCTCGACCAAGAAGACGAGCACGAGCAGCGGCTCGACCACCGTCACGTCCGACCCGACGAGCGTCACCTACTCGCTGGCGGCCTTCGCCATCGGCGACTGGGGCACGACTGTCACGCAGGACTCGTGCTGCCAGTCGTCGGGCTACACGGACTACGACGTCGTGGCCGAAGACGTGGTGGCTAGCATCATGAACACGCAGGCCGGCGACGCCGAGGTCGCCCCAAAGTGCGTCATCGGCCACGGTGACAACTTTTACTGGTCAGGTATCAACAGTGAAGACGGTCGGGACTCCCGTTTCACGACTACTTTTGAGGACAAGTTCGACGGCGACAACATCAAGACTCTTCCGTGGGTGAACGTGCTGGGCAACCACGACTACGGAGGTGCCGACTACATCTGCTCGTCGGGTGACAACACCGCCGCGTGCTCCGACTCGGACGAACTCATCACAGCTCTCAAGAACAAGTTCTCGTGGCAGTCGGGTTACACGAGTCCGAACGATGACCGCTGGATCCTGGAGGACCATTTCTACGTCTACTCGATTGAGGACTCGGACTCGGGCGTGAGCATCGACATTTTCAACATTGATTCCAACGACGCCGACTCGCACGGAGCCCTGGAAACGTGCTGCCAGTGCTACGGCTATGCCGGCGACGATGACGACACGTGCGATAACATCTCCCGCGGTGACGACGCGTGCTGCGGAGGCGACACGGACATGTACGACGACTGTATGGCCCAGTTCACGTCGTGGGGGGACGACTCACGCACGCAGCTCGCTGCTAACATCGCCAACTCGACTGCGACGTGGAAGATCGTCAACAGTCACTATTCGCCTTACGCTCACTACGCTGAGGCCGGCATGACGGAGTGGTTCGACATCATTAACGGCTCGGACGTGCATCTTTGGCTCAATGGCCACACGCACGGTGAAAACCACGACTACTCGTCCTCGCTTGGCGTGCACTTCGTCGACAACGGCGCTGGTGGCGGTATCATCAAGGAGTCTGCCAGCGGCATTCCGACGTACGCGACTGACTATGTCGATAACCTGTGGGTGTACGACGGCACCGAGTACGGCTTCTTCTCGCTCACTGCGTCCGAGGACTGGCTCAAGCTGCAGTACCACACGGCCGACGACTCGTGGACGTATGGCGAAAGCATCAACTCGACCACGACCGGTGGCGTGACGACCAAGCACTGCTGGTATGTGCCGAACGACGGCACGGAAGGACAGGAGTGCACGTCGTCGTCGAGTTCCTCGTAGGTGTTTCGCAACATTGTGTACTGAGCTTCGATGCTAAATTTTGTTTAAGACACTGGCAGCATTGGTTTGTACTGGTACGTCGATAGGTTGATGAGTGTCGTAGTGATACACCAGGTCGTTGCCTTTTTAGAAAGTCTCTCAGCCTCTCGCAGCAGGAGGCTTATCGACGATTTCGTTGTCGTTGAAGTTGCCAGACAGCGATCGTGACAAACAACAGCCAACCGGTCAATTATACGCAAGCTGACGCGATGTGGCGTGGCTCGTAGACGAAGGCTTGCTTCGCTGGACTCCGCACCCGACAGCGCGAAGAGGATCACTCGCATGGAGCTGGTGGCAGAATTATCCAAAAAGCGCAACGACAACGCGCACAACGCTCGAGATGAAGCTCCGCAGCACTTGGACTGGATTTTCAGCCATCTCGTCGACGCGAGGCTTTCCGCGCGGCGAAAGAGGCCTTGCTGCAGTGTCTGTTTGATACCTTGGCCGCGATTTGGTAGGAATCGCTGCCAAGTCGTTGCACCCCAGGTGTCGTACGGATCGGATCGGTAGGGAGTCCGAGACTAGCCAAGGCTTAGTTTCACTATGAAGCACGGTTAATTTACGTGCCGGATGCATCCTGTCCTTGGTGCGCACTCGATCGAGGTGAACAAGGTGGTCGTATTGCGGTTGCAGGATGGCATCGCCGCTTGGTGGTTGGGCTCACTCACGAATTTGCAGCGCTGAAACGAGCTCCGTACTAACAGAAAGCCATGGCGTTACCGAGGAAAGCGTGGATCATTATCGGTGTCGTGGTCGTGTGCGCCGTCGTCAGCGTGATCGTCGGCGTGGTAGTGACCAGCGGGTCCTCCAGCTCGACCAGCACGACCGATGGCACGGAAGCCAGCTCTTCCGGTTCTGGAAGCACCACGACGACAGACAGCTCGGGCGGCACTACGTCGTCAAAGAAGAAGAGCACAAGTACCAGCAGCGGCTCATCTAGCATCACGTCGGACCCCACCAGCGTCACGTACTCCGTTGCAGCTTTTGCCATCGGAGACTGGGGTACCACCGTCTCACAGGACTCATGCTGCACCCGTTCATCGACCTACAACGACTACGACATTAACGCCGAGGACGTCGTCGCCAGCTTGATGGACCAGCAGGCTGGTAGCGCCGAAGTGACCCCGAAGATCATTATCAGTCACGGTGACAACTTCTACTGGACAGGTATCAACAGCGATGACGGCCGCGACACGCGCTTTACCACGACGTTCGAGGACAAGTACGACGGTGACAACATCAAGACGATCCCGTGGGTGAATGTCCTCGGTAACCACGACTACGGTGGCGCCGACTACATTTGCTCAGACTCGGACGACGGCACAGCGGCTTGTTCCGACTCGGACGAACTCGTCACCGCCTTGAAGAACAAGTTTTCGTGGCAGTCGACGTACACGAGTCCAAACGACGATCGCTGGATCTTGGAGGACCATTTCTACGTCTACACGATCGAGGACGCCGACTCCGGTGTGAGCATCGATATCTTCAACGTCGACTCGGGCGATGCGGACACTCACGGCGCACTGCAGACTTGCTGCCAGTGCTACGGCTACGCTGGCGACGACGATGATGCTTGTGCCAATGTTGCACGTGGCGACGATGCTTGCTGTGGCGGCGATACGGATATGTACGACGATTGCGTGGATCAGTTCACGGAGTGGAGCGACGACTCGCGCACACAGCTCGCCGCGAACATTGCCAACTCCACGGCGACGTGGAAGATCGTCAATAGCCATTACAACCCGTACGCCCACTACGCCGAGGCTGGTATGCAGGATTGGTTTGACATCATCAACGGCACCGACGTGCACCTGTGGCTGAACGGCCACACACACGGCGAGAACCACGACTACTCCTCGTCTCTCGGTGTGCACTTCGTCGACAACGGCGCCGGCGGTGGCATCCAGAAAGAGTCTGCGAGTGGCATTCCGACGTACGCCACAGACTACGTCGAGAATCTGTGGGCGTACACGGGTGACGAGTATGGTTTCTTCTCATTGACGGCGTCCGAGGACTGGCTCAAGCTGCAGTACCACACGGCGGACGACTCGTGGTCGTACGCAGAGAGCTTCAACTCGACTACAGTCGGTGGCGTAGCCACCAAGCACTGCTGGTACGTGCCGAACGACGGCACAGAAGGCCAGGAGTGCACTTCCTCCTCTTCGTCGTCGTAGAGATTTTCTTGGCAAAGAATCCATTCTTTTTAGGTGAGACTTTCACCAAACATTTTGGCACTCCAAAAAGTGTTGTTTTCCCCTCATGTTGAAAGCTTCAAGCGCGAAGCCAGCGAGCGTGGACTCGTCGCCCATGAGATGCAGACAGCTGGGGAAGCGCAGCGTAGAGACGCGATGCAGTCGCACCGACTATCCACGCGGGTGGTGGCGTCGTCGGCGCTTTGCTGGAATTCCCGATGCCATTTCGTTGTGCGTGCGCGGGTCGCCCATTTGGTCAAAACAGCTTGGGTCTGCCAAACAACAGAGATACAATTCGATTGTCTGTCCCAGGACGCCGTGTGGGGCCATCGCGGTGTTCGCGTCCGCAGATGGCAAGTCGTGCGAGAAGCCAATGCGGCAAAAATGCACGGTCCGAAGCCGAATTAAAAAAATGTACTAAAAAGCAAAGGTTTCGAACATCAAATTGTATTTTGACCAATCCTCGAACAGTGTGACGTTTCGCAAGCGAATCACAGCGGTGCCAGTAACTCTAACCCCAAAGCCGGACATGGCAGAGTCAGTGTGCCGGGCGGGACCTCGACTGGCCAGTTCGACCGCGCTCTCGGCTCATTTGAGCTTTCGCGGCGCACCGCAGACACCCGATCCAGCCTCAGGACACTTCGACAGATCTCGGACAGTTGATCCATGGTCAGCAAGAAGATCGCGATCACCGGCACGGTGGTCATCCTCGCGGTCATCGGCGTCATCGTCGGCGTGCTAGTTGCGCGCAAGTCCAGCAGTGACTCGGCCAGCGAATCCTCGGGCACGAGCAGCTCCGGCTCGGGATCCGTGAGCGGCAGCAGCAGCGGCGGGACATCGTCATCCACCACCACCACCTCGTCCGCTTCGGACTCGGGCACCACCTACAAACTCAACAGCACGAGCTCCGGCTCCAGCTCCGTCACGTCCGACCCGACGGAAGGTGAGCCCAGCTCTTCCTAATGAGACGGTACCTGGTTTTATTGGAAACTGACGCGTTGATTTGTTTCTTTCTTGGGGAACAGCCAAGTTCACCCTCTCGGCCTTCGCTATTGGAGACTGGGGCACCACCGTCACGGAAGACTCTTGCTGCACGCGCTCGTCCACTTTCAACGACTACGACATCAATGCTGAGGATATCGTGGCCAGCATCATGGACCAGCAGGCCAGCGCGGCGTCGGCAGTGCCCAAGGTGATCATGAGCCACGGTGACAACTTCTACTGGACGGGCATTGACGGCTCGGGCGTGCGCGACTCGCGCTTCACGACCACTTTTGAGGGCAAGTACGACGGTGACAACATCAAAAGCATCCCGTGGGTGAACGTTCTGGGCAACCACGACTACGGTGGTGCTAGTTACATCTGCTCGGACGGCGAGAACCCGGCAAAGTGCGACGGCGCTGATGCCGTTGTATCTGCCCTGGAAGACAAGTTCTCGTGGCAGTCGACGTACACGAGCCCGAACGACAACCGATGGATCCTGAAGGACCACTTCTACGTGTACTCGATCGAGGACAAGGACTCTGGTGTAAGCATCGACATTTTCAACGTTGACTCGGGCGACGCCAGCACGCACGCGGCTCAGCAGACGTGCTGCCAGTGCTACGGCTACGCGGAGGGTGACGACACGACGTGCAAGAACGTCGCTCGCGGTGACGACTTGTGCTGCGGCGGTGACACCGACATGTACGACGCCTGCTACGCCAAGTTCACGGAGTGGAGCGACGACTCGCGCAAGCAGCTCGCGACGGAAGTGGCTTCGTCCAAGGCGACGTGGAAGATCGTCAACAGCCACTACAACCCGTACGCACACTACGACGAGACTGGCATGAAGAAGTGGTTTGAGATTCTGAAGGACTCGGGAATTCAGCTCTGGATGAACGGCCACACGCACGGTGAGAACCATGACTACTCGTCGACGTACAAGGTTCACTTCGTGGACAACGGAGCTGGTGGCGGTATCCAGAAGGAGTCTGCCAGCGGCATTCCGGAGTTCGCCGCGGGCGACGTGGAGGCCTTCTGGGCGTACGGAGGTCAGGAGTATGGCTTCATGTCTGTAGAGGCGTCGGAGGAGTGGCTGAAGCTGCAGTACCACACGGCGGATGACTCGTGGTCGTTCGCGGAGAGCTTCAAGTCGACTACTGTTGGTGGCGTGGCGACGAAGCACTGCTGGTACATTCCACTGGACGGCGGCACCGGCAAGGAGTGCTAGATGTTTTGAAACGTGTTGACGAAAATCATTTTGATCACTTTTTGCTGTACGAATGTGTGAGGCTGATGAAATGAGAAAATCTACCCAGGATGGAAAATGCTGGTTGCTTGCGGTATCGATGCAGTGGTCGACATGTCGAACATGCACAGAGCAGGCAGCCGCACTCCGAAACGAGGTGGATTTTGCTAAGAGAGTAAAATGATAGACGCGCGAGACCAGTTCGAACCCACGATTGCGGTGTTGTCTAAGCTTGCAGCGTGGAGAGTACGGCACGATGGGGCAATTTTCGCTGCTACTGTATGTACTATCGTTGCTACGAGAAGCCAATTCCAATGAAGCTCGTCCAGGTCGCAGTGAACTTCAGGCTAAAAAGCCTCTGAGGCGGACACCAAAAGTCTCACCAGCACGATCGTGTCATCCCACTGCTGGTTAATCAGAGAGCCAGAAGACAAGGGATCGGATAGGCTCCACTGTACAGGTGGCGGTGCTCCGTCGCGTTTATTGTACGCCCCCTGTCAAGAGCAGTAGCGTTTGGGCACTCGGTCTCCTCATTTCCTTCCTCATTCACTCTTTTGCCGTGGAGAGGCATCAGATCTCCTGTAGCTTTGGCAGGCCCAATCCCAACAGCAGCAGCAGGACAGAACTCTCAGTGTCGCCATGCTGACCAAGAAGGCGCAGCTCACCGGTATCGTGGTGATTCTCGCCGTCATCGGCGTCATTGTCGGCGTGATGGTTACTCGCCAGGCGAGCAGCTCGGCCAGCGAGTCGTCAGCGACTGCCAGTTCCGGCTCGGGTTCCGCCAGTGTATCGGGCAGCAGTAGCGACAGCTCCACTACTACCAGCTCATCCAGCGGCACTAGCTCCGTGTCCAAGAAGAAGAAGAAGAAGACCAGCACGAGCTCGAGCTCGGGCACCGGCTCCATCACTTCGGACCCGACCTCCGGTACGAAAGTTTCTCCCTTGCATTGTTTCGTGGACTTGTGCCGAAGCTAACAACCACTTTCGTGTATCCTATGTTGCAGCCAAGTTCACGCTGTCTGCCTTTGCTATCGGTGACTGGGGTACCACGGTGAACCAGGACTCGTGCTGCACGCGTTCGTCCACTTTCAACGACTACGATGTCAACGCCGAGGACATTGTGGCCAGTATTATGGACCAGCAGTCCACCGCTGCTTCCGCGCCGCCAAAGTGCATTCTCAGCCACGGGTATGTCAATCGCAGCGAACAGCATTCGATTCTAAAGCGGATGTGCTAACAAAGCGCTTGTTTCTCAATTGCTGCAGTGACAACTTCTACTGGACGGGCATTGACAGTGAAGGCAGCCGAGACTCGCGTTTCACGACCACTTTCGAGGGCAAGTACGACGGTGACAACATCAAGAACGTGCCGTGGGTGAACGTTCTGGGCAACCACGACTACGGAGGCGCCAGCTACATCTGCTCAGACGACGAAGGTCTTGCGAAATGCTCTTCCGCTGACGAGCTGGTAAAGGCGCTCTCCAACAAGTTCCAGTGGCAATCGGACTACACGAGCCCGAACGACAACCGATGGGTCCTGAAGGACCACTTCTACGTGTACTCGATCGAGGACAAGGACTCTGGTGTGAGTATTGACATTTTCAACGTCGACGCAGGTGACGCCAGCACGCACGGCGCCCAACAAACGTGCTGCCAGTGCTACGGGTATGCGGAGGGGAGCGACAAGAAGTGCAAGAACGCCGCTCGCGGTGACGACTTGTGCTGCGGCGGTGACACCGACATGTACGACGCCTGCTACGCCAAGTTCACGGAGTGGAGCGACGACTCGCGCAAGCAGCTCGCGACGGAAGTGGCTTCGTCCAAGGCGACGTGGAAGATCGTCAACAGCCACTACAACCCGTACGCACACTACGACGAGACTGGCATGAAGAAGTGGTTTGAGATTCTGAAGGACTCGGGAATTCAGCTCTGGATGAACGGCCACACGCACGGTGAGAACCATGACTACTCGTCGACGTACAAGGTTCACTTCGTGGACAACGGAGCTGGTGGCGGTATCCAGAAGGAGTCTGCCAGCGGCATTCCGGAGTTCGCCGCGGGCGACGTGGAGGCCTTCTGGGCGTACGGAGGTCAGGAGTATGGCTTCATGTCTGTAGAGGCGTCGGAGGAGTGGCTGAAGCTGCAGTACCACACGGCGGATGACTCGTGGTCGTTCGCGGAGAGCTTCAAGTCGACTACTGTTGGTGGCGTGGCGACGAAGCACTGCTGGTACATTCCACTGGACGGCGGTGAGGGCAAGGAGTGTTAAGATGGCGTTTGTGTGTGGTGGATGTAGTTTGATCGCTGTAGAGTACTACATCAAGATCGCAATACTGTTCACTCTTTTGTCGTTTTTCCACGATTGCTCCATCGAAATCACCACGCCGATGCGTATAAGTTAGGTCTGCCAGACGAGCACGCTGCCAGGTAGTCTCCAACTTCGCATCCTGTGAACTACTACATGTTTGTTTGTGTTTCGAAGGCAGCACGAGGAAAGCTTCTCACAAAAGTAAAAAAATAATCGAAAAAGTTGCTATTGGGTCAAAGTTGCCAACGAGGACACTTTCGAGAGTATGGATCACCACTTCGAACGCCATGTCCGTGCACACTTGTATGGCTGGTGCTATTTTTTTTACATGTAGATAACAAAGAGGAGAAGCAAGTCACACGCTCACTACCGACGT